>JPJW01002104.1:0-20357 GCA_000750755.1 Pseudogymnoascus sp. VKM F-4513 (FW-928)
CGCCGCCGCCGTTGATGATGATGATGAAGGTGATTCTATTGTTGTGGATACTGCTTCTAGGCGCAAATCCGCCAAGAAAGCTAAAGGTCTAGCCACTCAGGAGAAGCATGGACAGACACCTACGCTGATGCCACCGGCCATAGTGCCTGTCGCCGTCATGTCTACCTCCAAATCCCAGGGCCCCACCATGTCGGCGACAGCGCCTGTTGCCCCAATGTCTGACGATGGGTCTCAAGCCTCTGGTATGGCAACCACAATCCCTGTTGCCGTCATGTCCACGGATGATTCTCAGGCCCCTATCGTGAAGCCGAAGCCCGTCAAGAAACCATTGCTCAACGTTGCCGGCAATGATTCTGATTCCGAAGACGACGATGCTGACGACGCGGTGCTTCCTGCCAATATCATCGATCAGCTAAATGGTATTGCGGCACCTACCAACACCACTGGAAAGCCTGCTGGAAAGCATCCTGGGAACCAAGTTGCTGCGGGAACTGTGAGTAATTTCGTTTTCACTCCCCTTTCTTTGTTCTCGCAAATGTACTAATGCACGTACGTACCTCTAGGTCGGTCGAATGGTCATTCCAAGCAAAGCTATACTTCACCCATTCAAAAACAAACCACAGAAGCGTCTTGAACAGGGTGAATCTTCCAACCCACCAACAGTCGACAAACCTGTCAAGATCAAGAAGCCTTTCGCAAACTTGATGACAACTGATTCGAAGCCCAAGACCTTCGAACCTCCCAAGCGTCGCATTCAGAAAGCTGGAGATATGAAGAAGGATATCGAGATGAAGACCCAGACCGAATCAGGAGTCCAGGGCGTCGATTCCAACAAGGAAACTCAACGTGGCACTGGCATTCCCCCAACTGAAGTCAACAAGGAAGCCGAATGTGACGCCATCGTTTCTGCAGCTCAAGTCAACAAGGAAACTCAACGTGATGCTGCCACTCTTGCAACTGAAGTCATCGAGGCCGCGGTCGCCATGGAAGACGTGCAGGTATATAACCAGAACTCCCCCCTCCATAAATCCTTATGAACACTTACTAACCATTCCTCCACCAGGTCGAGGCCGCAGCTCCAATTGTCCTCCCCACCAGGACCCAGCTTCCAACCTCACCTATGAAGCGCACCGCCTCCACCATGCTCCGCGCCGCCGACGAGCCCAACCCACAAGTTGAGCGTTCCACCCGCGCTCGCGTCGACAAACGCCGTGCTCCCTACAGCGAGAGAGCTGTCGCTGACGCCATTCAATCCGGACGCGTCATCACCTCTTTCACCGAGGCGGCTATGGATGCCATCGATGCCTATAACCACGACGGGAAAGATAAGACGGCTGAGGGTATCAAGATGAAGTATCAGGCGATTTTGACTGCAGTCATTGATCTCAAGGAGGGTGTGACGGAGATTGCTGAGAAGGAGCGTGTGGCGGGGCTTGCTGAGAGGGAGGAGCAGTAATTGATTTCTGTGGTTGACACGGATAGGATGCTGGAGAAGGGAGTATGGCGTGGTTCAAGTTCTATGTTCGGCGCAGATGGGTTATGAGAGATGAGAGTATGAAGCAAACGAGTATCGAGACATGATTGAGGAGACTATGAACCACACGAGTATTAAGACGAGGTTTATGCATTGTGGCTATTTTTGTGAGTTGCCGTGACATATATTATATAGACCAGAATCCCATCAGCCCCGTGTATTCAAATGACATCCTAAGCCAATGAACCAAGCTGCCACGGCACTGGAAGAATGCATATTCTATATTATATGGAAAGAACGCTTACCAATCAGCCTCAATCGCAGCTTCCTCAGAACTTTCAAAGCTCTCGCTATATATATATGGCAAGAACGATTACCAAGCAGCCCTCAATCGCTCTTTCCTCGACAGTTTTCAGGTTATAGATATGGCAGGAACGATTACCAAGCAAAGCTCCATCGCAACTTCCTCAAATATTTCAATTTGTAAATATGGACAGAACGACTACCGAACAACCCCAATGGCACCTTCCTCACGATCTTCCAAGCTTTGCAAATTTTCACATATTATAGAAGCTTCGGCAGTTTACCGACATTATGGATTGATTACCCCGCATGCTCTCTCCTCCGGTTACTTCGGTTTGTGCCGCTAGCCCAGTCTTTGTTTACGACTGTCAAATAGCTAGTGAACGGGAATAAATTATCCATCAATATCTCCCCTTTCCCCAAGACTGCTAAATGAAGGTTTTTAGGCAATTGAGAGTGTAGATCCAAGCCACCTTGTCAACCCCCGCATTCGCCATAGAAACGCGCATGCGCTAATGAACAATTAATCTATTTCAGCCTGAAAGGCACAGCATTATCTCCAATTTTAAGAATTAATTCTACGGTATAGGTAAGTGCATCTCTCAGTCCGGCTATATTGCTTATAAGCACCGTCATATAAGAAGGCCTTGTCCAGTGGGCACGTCATGTTTATACGATAGCGACATCCTTTCAGACGGCGTCTCCTCACTCACAATGCGAGTTCTCTTATCTCTCCTCTTCCTCGGCTTAGTTGCCGCAGAGGATGGGCTGGCTGGATGGCTGCGTTATGCACCACTGCCTCATGCCTCGTACAATCACATATCGTTTCCGACTAGCATTGTCGCTCTCAACTCCACAAAATCCAGTCCAGTTTATACCGCAGGTGTAGAGTTGCAGAATGGTATCAAGGGCATCCTTTCAAAGAAGCTCAAAATCAGCCATGACGGCAAATCCACCTCGTCAGCCATTGTCGTCGGCACCGTCGATGAATATGTCAAGTCAAACCGCAAATCTCACAATGCTCCGAAGCTCGAGGAAGATGGCTTCTGGCTGAGTATTCATGGCAACACGGTCACAATTCTCGGGCAAAATGAGCGTGGTGCTCTGTACGGCGCCTTCGAATATCTATCCCGTCTTGCACAGGGGGATTTCTCTCCGGCAACATATGCCACGAGCCCAGACGCTCCAATCCGTTGGGTAAACCATTGGGATAATCTGAATGGCACGGGAACGCATGGAAGCATTGAGCGTGGCTATGGAGGCGACTCTATATTTTACAAAGACAATGTTATCTACCAGGACTTGAGCCGTGTCACCGACTACGCTCGCCTTCTCAGCTCCGTCCGTATCAATGGGGTTGTGATTAACAACGTCAATGCGGATCCAGCCTTTTTAACAGACGCATATTTGGAAGGGGTGGCCAGAATTGCAGACCATTTCCGGCCGTATGGAGTCAAAGTTGGACTCTCTCTTAACTTTGCTTCTCCACAGCTCATTGGGGGTCTCAACACATTTGATCCACTGGACCCCTCTGTCATTGAGTGGTGGCACACCATCACCGATAAAGTCTACAAGTATGTGCCAGACATGGCTGGCTATCTAGTCAAAGCCAACTCGGAAGGTCAGCCCGGCCCATTTACGTACAACCGCACGCTGCTTGACGGGGCCAACATGTTTGCCAGAGCTGCTCAACCTCATGGAGGAATTGTCATGTTCCGTGCCTTCGTCTACGATTCCGTTACGCTCAATGAGACTGACTGGAAAGCCGACCGTGCCAATGCGGCTGTGGAAAACTTTCTACAGTTTGATGGCCAATTCGATGATAATGTCGTCGTCCAAATTAAATACGGGCCAATCGATTTTCAGGTCCGAGAACCCGTATCTCCATTGTTTGCCAACCTTCCGAAAACGAACGTGGCTATCGAGCTACAGGTCACCCAGGAATATCTTGGCCAGCAGTGCCATCTTGTCTATCTTCCTCCGCTTTGGAATACCATTCTGGATTTTGATCTTCGAGTAGACAACAAGAAGACGCTTGTAAGGGATGTCCTTTCTGGAGAGCGCTTCAAGCGAGATTTGAGCGGATATGTGGCTGTTTCCGGTGTGGGCATAAACTCGACCTGGCTTGGAAGCCACCTGGCAATGTCGAACCTATACGCATACGGTCGTATGGCCTGGGACCCAACTGTGGACGCCCAAGCCACTCTCGAAGACTGGACTCGCCTTACTTTTGGTCTGGACCGCAGCGTCATCAATACTATATCCAAGTTGTCCATGCAGTCGTGGCCTGCGTACGAGCAATATACCGGCAACCTTGGCATTCAGACATTGACTGATATCCTGTACGCACACTACGGCCCTAACCCGCCATCACAGGATGACAATCCCTGGGGCCAGTGGACTCGAGCGGATGCGGACTCTATTGGCATGGACCGCACTGTTTGGAATGGCACTGGGTTTGCCGGCCAATACCCTCCTGAGGTTGCAAGAATGTATGAGAGCATCCACACGACCCCTGATGATCTCTTGCTGTGGTTCCATCACGTTCCGTACACCCACCGCCTGCATTCCGGCAAGACAGTGATCCAGCACTTCTACGATGAGCACTACAAGGGTGCCGAGACTGCCCATAACTTCGTTGCCATGTGGAAGTCACTCAAGGGAAAGATAGACAAGCAGCGATACGAAGAGGTTTTATTCCGCTTCGTTTACCAAGCTGGGCACTCAATTGTCTGGCGAGACGCAATCAACAACTTTTATAACAACAAATCTGGCATCGCGGATAAGTGGAATCGCGTTGGCCACCACCCTTGGCGCATAGAAGCCGAGAGTATGACACTGAAGGGCTACGCCCCTATCGATGTCGACCCCTTCTTTACTGCCTCCCAGTTCAAGGGGATTGTCACGACGTCGAATACGACGGCTGGCACTGCATCGACCAAGATCAAGTTTCCTTCCGGCACGTACGACCTTGCTGTAGGATATTATGATATTATTCGCGGCAAGGCCAACTGGAAGATCTACGTCAACGATCACCTACTCGGTGAGTGGAATGGTGATAATGAGGATAAGCTTGGCCACTGGCCATCCGAGTTTCTCGATGGGCACTCCGCGACACGCATCACCTTTGAAAAGGTTAAAATTAGGAAGGGAGATACGATAAAAATCGTCGGCACACCAAATGGGCCAGAGCTCGCTCCGGTTGACTATATCGTGCTCCTGCCACAGGGGATTATCGATTAATTTAGTTGTCGCCGCACACTCTTGGATAATCTGAATGATGGAAACTATAAACATTAAATAGGGTTATAGTAATAATTTCTCGTTGAAATCTTTCAAATACTTATATTGCACCGTGCATGTTAAATAGGGCCTGAAAGCTCGGAAGGAAGGTACGAATGACACTAGTTGGTAATCGTTCTTGCCATAATAATAATATAGTATATGCGGTTGATAGCAGGCCGTTATGCCCCAATTCCCAGCCTGTAATAACTTTGGAAAGCTCACATTCAAGAAAACAAAGTGCAGCTTCTCACGAAACGAGAAAGTCATATCATTGTGAGTCGTCGCATGTAGAATCGCTAACTAAGGGAAGTTATCTGCCCATCAGGCAGAGACCTTTCGGTCCAAGCTGAAACGTCCAAACTTTAAGCCTCTCCTGGGGCCTTGAATGGGACCTTGAGAGCGAAAGACTTCAGATACTCGTAATCCGGGATATTGGCGTCAACGCACTCCCGAATGATCCTAGCCCCCTCCGCACCATACGTCTCCTTCCAGCACTCATTTTCTTCCTCGACCGTCTTCGTCTTCTGTTCAGGGAAACAAGGTTAGCACAACGTCACATTACAACGCGTCGGCAGTCAAGAGGGTATAACTCACGTGCTTGGACTCCCTGGGCTTCAAGCTGCAGCTTTCAATAGCATCATTGTGGAAGCCTCTCCACTTCTCAAATGCTCTCTTGGCCTGCGCATGATCCTCCTCGGTATCCCAGTTTAGCATGCAAGGATCATAGTCCATTCCAACCTCCTTACAGTACGCCTCGATGATGCCATTCGGGTTGTCCAACAAATCATCCGCATCAATCATCGTGATGCTGACCTGTCCCTTTGGCAGGTTCCCCTCATACTCGCCAGCAATCGCCGGGCCGACATGGCCTCTAGACTTGAGGAAGTCGAACACGCGGCGGAGCTCATCGTAGCCAGCTTCACTGGGATCGAAGTTGTAGAATCCGGTCACCTTGTTGAGGGGTGGGATGGTGCAGCGGAAGTAGGAGGGGATGCTGCTGCGTGGGTGGCGGATCAGGAATGTGAAGTGGAACTTCTTCAGGATCTCCTCGGGGACCACGGTTGGGTTTCCGGGCTCGGCCTCGGTGTTGTAGGGGTACGGGGCGGACGATTTGGCATCGCCGTTGGTAGCATTTTCGTTGGTGTGGCCGTTCGTGTGGCCATTGGTAGCGTGGCCATTGGTAGCATTGCCGTTGGCAACATGACCGTTGGTGCCATTACCGTTGGTGGTAATGCCATTGGAAACGCCGTTAGTAGCAGCACCATCTGTGCCCACACCACGCTTGGGGGCACCGCCTAACGAAGGAGCAATGGATGCGGGGTTTCTATGCGGCGGAGCAAGGTAGTGGGTGATATCCTTGATGAAGACGCGTTTGCCCTGGAGATTGTGTTAATTTGATGCCTGTTACTGATGAGGAGTCTTAAAGAACAACTGAGCAAATGAAAGCAGACTGGAATTCATCTTCTTCGATGATGAACCGGGATATAACGTGACTTGTGCCCTTTCAAGGTCCAAAGCGCGTCACGCAATACGGGCTCTGCCATCCTGTGACACAAATCACAGGATGACAGAGCCCGATGAACTCCTTGATGCTCAAGATAACGAGACTTTCTCGTTACAGGTGACAAAAAATAACAGGTAAAATCGCTCTAGAGAAATTAAAGCTTCAAGGGGCACATATAAAGTCGCTGGAGAATCGACCAAGATACGAAACGGGCTTCATTTTCGTCCCATGTGATGGAAAACACGTGACAAATATGAAATCCAGCCAAAAACATGAAGCACGAAGGGGTAATATATCAAATAATCCTTACCTCCTCGTGTTTTTTCTCGATCTCCTCGAAGACAGATCTAAACGTAGAGTCCGAGAAGCCAGACTCATCTCTCGACTTGACATCCTCCTCATAGCGACTCGACAGTCTCTCGGGCCCAAAGTAGAAGGCGTCTCCGAAGGGTTCATGGATGCATTGAAGATCTTTCCTGGTCATGAACACCTAGGTGAGGTTAGCCGGGAGGGTTTGGGGATCTCGTCAAGTTTGGAACATGCCCGTTCGAATGCCGTCGAGCAAGCGCGCGGGTGAGTCGCCACGAAGATGGGTTTGTTGGACATGGTGATACAGTTGTGTTGTACAACGTTGTACAGCCGGTTATATGGGCGTGTAAAATATATATACTTTGTACAAGAGAATACAAGTTCTAAGTCGTGATAATCGTTATTTTTTCTTTCTCCAAACAGATGGTATGATGATGGTTTTGGTGGTTCGACTGATACTGATACTGACACTTTCGGGGTGTGTTCTCAAAGTCGTGAGTTCCTCAACAAAACTTGTTGGGCAATGCCGGTTGTATATATACTTTCTGGGGAGAAGTAGGGGCCTGACGAGAATTCTTGCCAGCGTATTAATATAAACACAAACTGAAACTTCTGCCCATTCAACTTCGTCCCGTCGTCGCCCCCGAGACATATCTCACCCCCACACCACCCTCCCCGGCGAGCCACTGAACGTCCCCGCTCACTCTGCGGGCCCAGATAGTGAGCGGCGCAAAGCGAAGTGGGATGGTACAGATGGATAAAAGGGCGAAGTGGGGAGGCGCAGCGTCATAGTGGTATTCGTTCCTTGCAGTCGGGGCTCCATATTTTCTTTTCCGAGAACACCCAGATACTCGATTTACGTCAGAGGGGGGAAATTTGGTTGTGAACTCGACCGCGATCCCCGCCAATGGAACGGCCGGGGCCCTACACGACGGCGGCGTTGGATCCTAGACAAAGCTTGCTTACTAGCTGTGCTAGCCAAGTACTGTTTCTACTGCATCGACGCTCCCTGCACCAAGTGGTCACCATGGCAGTTATCGGGTGGATGCTTTTAGCACGGTGCAGTAGCACTGTTCGGCGTATATCAGAATCGGATGAAATATCTGAACAGCTGACACCTCTCATAACATCTCGAGGTCTAGAGGCATAGTAAAGTGTGCATACCCCGGCCTAGTCGGCCTTTTGTCAGTGTGAGTTGGATGTTGGCTACTATATAGGAAGCTACGAGTACTATGGTAAAAAAACTTGTTGGTTTATAGATCGGGTGCAAAAAGGCGCATACAATCTATACAATCTTATCTTATCTTGGTATCGGCGCACGTGGCACAATGCCAATACAGCACCACCTAAAATGCATCCAAGGGCAAAAATAGAAATAGCTAAAACATACCACGAGCACGCCATCGCTGAGCTGTCACTCTCACATTATGAATGGAAGACTATATAAGACGTCGCATGTGCTAGTCATCAGCCATTTTTGTTTTGTATAACATGGGGGGCAAAAGCTGTGTCATGAAATTCATTATATAGCCATTCTCAGAAAAGATCTCTCAGATGGCTCAGCATCTAGACCGTACGGAGACTATGTATTTCAAAGCAATGCTATTGTAGGTCGATAATTCGCCCTCCCCCTCCATCTGAACGCCCCAAATGCCCGGTATCATGCAATGACAACAACGCTTCAGCGCCAACAAAATATCACTGCTACCAGTCGCTATTTCACCAAATGTCCCCTCGATTTTATTCCTGCGCCGAGCCTCAACACGGCCCCACTCTACCCCAGAGTCTCGTCCCCCTCCAGATCCTTAAATGAACTGCCGTATGGGGGTGAGCCAATAGCCTCAAAGTCGATCTGGTCAAGGTCGGTTGATTGGTCGCCGCCGACGGTCACGCCATTCTTTGACTCCAGTTCCAGGCCAGCATTGATGATATTCATGCGCAGGATGCGTTGTCGGAGTTCGCGCTCGTATTCCTTTACTGAATCCAGGGTCTTTTGCTGCAGCTGGGCTCGGGGAGATGGGATGACTGCATTGAGCGTCTATAGGCTAGTCAGTACACGCATGGTAGATCGTAAGCAAGAGCACTCACCCCTTTGACGGTGTCAATCCGCGCATTCAAGGTCCCATTCTTAATCATTCCCAACAGCTCTTCCTCAATCGACTCTCCAGACTTGGCAAACGACTCATTCAAACTTTCCAATGTGACGCATGAGAAAGGTATGAAGTACTGAGCAATGCTCTTGCTTCGGATAAGGCGGAATAGCTCCGATACATGGCTCGATAGGTGGATATCAAGGAGATAGTCATTTCTGTAGCCTTCAAGGATTGACAAGCACACAGAATACCTGCCGTTGACAAACGAAGTAATAGCTCGGCGGACTTCGGGCTCGAGCTCCAGATAACTCCTGAAAGTGCTGCTGTTGAGCACTCTCTTCTGCAGCTGATCACGGTCTATCGAAGCAAGAGCGCAAAGCCCACCATATATGGCCACATCGTTTCCACTCATAACCGCAGGCGCATCCATGCCTGTGCCTACTCCGAGGAACGAGGTCGCTGCGTCGCTGTATTTCTTCTGGGCCATAAACGCCAACCCTTGCGCAATCTTGATGAATGGCTGTACAGCCTTTGCTTCTTCTGTTTGTGTTTGCTCCGTCACCGATAAGAGCTTCTGAGCATGATTGACAGCACCCAACCAGTTCTTTTGCTCGATCGTGATTGTCGTCAAGTGCTTGTTAAGCTCGATGATGTGCTTGTTGATAATCGCATCTTGTCTCATCCTTTGGTATGCTTCGTATGCCTTTTGTAGGTTCCCAGTACTCTGGTAGAATTTGCCGCAGTCTTCGTTTCCGATCTACATTTTATGTCAGTACTCGATGCTAGTTTATGTCCAATCCCACCCACCCGTATGCTTTCTTTGATGAGGTTGTTCTTGTAGCCCTTCAGTTCAGCTTCTAGGCGTGCCCCATCAACTTTATTCTGCTTTTCTATGCTGGTGACCCATTGGTCGTCATGTTGTGCTTCCGGATCTTCCGGGGCGACGCGACTGTATGCCTCTTGGGCCGCATTGTAATGTGCGACATTTCGTCCCTTTTTGGCCTCTGCCACAGCCGCTTTGAGTGCCTCGGCGCGTAATACTGTTGAGTGTAACCCGATAAATAACAGGCGCTCGAATTTTGTTGTGCCTATGTCGCCAGGTCAGATTAGAACTGCGGAGCGAAGACAGACAGTAAAGGCGGGGTTGGGGCCAGCCAGGAAACAGCTGGGTATCGCGGAGGAGCAGAGAAATGCCTCGTAACTAGGCATGGTGTTGAGGGGCTCACGTACCTGTGTAGTTTTGGATGTAGGTTTCGAGATCGAGCTTCGGTGGTTCTGGTTATCATATCAACACCTATTCCACGGCTTATAGCGTGACACGGGAGCTCTCTCTTACCAGTGACCTCGCCGATCGGCCCACTTTGAGATGGTTGACCCTTTGCCATGATGAGCTGTAGTGAAGTTGGCAAAGTGACCTAGTGTTGGAAATCAACAAAAGGGGAGCTGGCGTTATCGTGAAGCAAGCTCAGACGTCAAACGTCCATTGATCGTTTCCAGCGCGGGGAGGGATAATCGACAAGGCACCAGGCCACACAAGGCTTACCTAAAGCCCTAGTGAAGTTGTGCAAACCGTGCAAATACGGATCCGACAGGGGTACAGTACAGTACTTGTGCACCAAAGACACCATAGAACACCAGAGTGCAGCCGAACATGTACTAGTGGCGGGTCATCGTAGCACCGATACCAAAGCTTATTGGGCAACCTTATTATTTCTGGATCGGGTGTCTTGCCCATCGAACGACGACGTCAGTCTTCTCCATATAACGAGTTCGACACTGTACCCATCAAGAGGGCCGGAACGCCATTGCAAATATCCGCAATGCCACTTTTGTCGCCGCCGTGAATCGCTGCGTCTCTTGGCTTCCCATATAACACATTGCTTTGATCTCGCGCAGCGCTCGAGAGTTCGAAATATCAACAAAGGCGCATTACGCGTATTCTCGCATGGGGTGGACCCAGTCTCCGCTAAAGTAAAGGCGATCCAAAGGCGATCCAAACTTCCAAGTTGCGCAACACTTCCCATCACCCAGGTGGTTACATACCCGTCGACGACTCTTCTCGATTCTCCTTTTCTTCCTTTATATGCCTAAGCAACGATGATTGTTTCTGTCCCACGGCGCATGCTGCCTGTTGTGGTCTGCACAGGCTTGGTTTTCATCGTGTTGATGGTACGGACCTTTTCGACTGGCTCATGGCAAAAATTACCACTGGAGAAGATCGGATTAGGGGACATAAAGATAGATGAGGATGTCACCATCATTACACCAGGGGGGAAACAAAACCACGATGAAGATGCTGGTGGAATGCAATCTGTCGAAGACGAGGGGCAGCCAGAAGTTGCGATGGGCAAGACGCCAGAAACCTTCCCTGGAGGGAAAGCGAAACCACCCGGCTCGACATACACGAAGATGCTGATTGTCCCAAAGACGAAGAAGGAAGATACCTCGTGGATTGACCAGAATTTCCCTCCAGGGGGCGGTCTCAACACGTCAATGTACATTGCCGACGACCCAACTGCGCCCCTCCACCCGCCAAAGAATAAAGGCAACGAAGTCATGATATACCTCACCTACATTATCGACAATTACGATAACCTCGCCGATGTCAACATCTTCATACATGCTCATCAGTATGCGTGGCATAACGACGAGCTACTTGACTCCGACTCTGCACAGATGGTCAGCCGACTCTCTGCGGAAAGGGTCCAGAGAGAGGGGTATGTGAATCTGCGCTGCCACTGGTACCCAGGCTGTCCAGACTGGATGCATCCTGGTACGACAGAGCTAGATGTCAACAAGCAAGAGGAGCGAATGCTGGCGCAATCATGGAGTGAACTGTTTCCCATGGATTCCATTCCGACTGTTCTGGCGCAGCCTTGTTGCGCGCAGTTCGCTCTATCAAGGGAACGTATTCGAGCCTTGCCCAAGGCCCGTTATGTGTTCTACAGAGATTGGTTGTTGCGAACACCACTTCAAAACCATATCTCGGGCAGAGTCTGGGAGTATGTCTGGCACTACCTGTTCACCGGCCAGAACGTCATGTGTCCCAAGGAACATATTTGCTACTGCGACGGCTTTGGTGTGTGCTTTGGTGGCGAACAAGAATACAATAGTTTCTACGATAAAATACACGAGAAGAATCATCATCAGGAAAGGCTCAAGGTGATTGAGGAAAGTGCAAAGAAGATTAAAGAGATGGAAGAGAAGGGAGAGCTTGATGAGATTACCTCATTGGAGGTGCCAAAGCCCGGCGAAGCTGAGGAGTTGCAGCAAAAAATCAATGAGCTCGGTGGATGGATACAAAAGGAGAAAGAGAAGGCCTTTGAGCGGGGCACCCACGCGGAGAATAGGGCCAAGGAGGCTGGACGGCCTTGGAAGGAGGGTGATGGATTTTAATGGCTGTATTATGACGGGGTCCAAAGGATTGATGCTATAGCATCGAATTGTACAAACGGGATGTCCGAGTATGTGTACTTACGATGTGCATTTGGCGCATTTTTGAATTGGGTTGGACATTATAGAATGGGGTGCGGTTATTTAACTATGTCGAGATGTTGGGAATGCCTTGAGATGGAATACTGGTTAGCAGACAGGGTTACTTCCCGGTCGATATAGTCAGCTCTATAGTTCTAGCCAATAATTAGTACTGTATGGAAAGATTATCTGTTACTGGGATATTATGAAACAATTATTTCTTGAATATCTCCATATCGTAGCAAATAATAGGGGGCTGTAATCAAGCACAATACTAGTATCTCCAACCAACCCCCAAACTTGGCAATGCAGCGCTCATAGGCAATAAGCTTCTCTGAGTTTAAGTCTAACTTCTGGTGGTACAATATCCCATGCGCCCAATAGTATCTACAACACACATACACCTCTAGCTTCCGTCATCTCATACAGTGGCTATGCTCCCGCTATCCCGCTATCCTACCAATCTAGTATTCCTCCTCTGCCGATTCCTCAATTGCCCTCCTGTTATTCCTCGTCGTCTCCCAGTTGTCATGCACCACCGTCTCGGGCCAGCTCGCCGCGTACTCCGCATCCAAAATATCCGACCACCTCACAGTTGTCGAAATCTCCTCAATCTCCTTCTCGGCCTTATCTCCAACCGACTTCTCAACCTTGGACACCCTTCCCAACGTCGCCGAAATATCAGCAATGCTGTTTGCCCGTTGGTCGCAGAGCTTGCGGCCTCTCAGCTTCCTGCTCAGCGTCCTTCCCTTGTCGTCCAGGGCGAGCTCCTTTGGCCATTGCGTCTCGTGTAGTGTGCGGTATTCGCGTAGCATGCGGAAGGCATTGAGGCCCGCGGCGGAGTGACCGGCTGGGAACTCAATGCGCGCGAGGGGGGACCAGAGATCTTTTCGTAGGGCGGCAGGCACGGTTTTCTTGCCGTTGTATGGTAGTTGACGAAGGGCCTTGTTGTTCTGCAATATGTTAGCGCCTCGTTCAATGGTAGATACCGCGCATTAAGGCATGATTAGGACATGGAGTAGGGAGAGGGCATACCTTTATGTTTTGCTTCAGGGAGTACACGACTTGCTTGGTCTGGAGATGGCTGTAGACGAATATTTGCCGGCCATGTTCCACCTCTGGCTTGACAGAAACAGAGGCATTGCGTACTTTATCGGCAAACCTTGCCCCGGTTCGAGCTATTTGTGACACCGTGCTTGTGCTCATGATTCCGGCTTGGGCGCAATTGTCCTGCTAAATTGTCTCCTCTCCATATCGAAGTCTATGAGACCGACGCTAAGAAATTCCACTAATGGCACGTGACTCGTTGAAATGACCAGGCTGAGGATGTACCCTTGGTAGCCTTGTACTATAATTGCGCTAGTCCTTATTAGGATGGAACCATCGGGAAGGTTGGCGGGGTTGCTGGTCATCACTGGAGGATTCCAGCACCGAAACTTGAAGCAAGTATATAGACTACATAGTTGTGATATCATATAACATATTGACAACTTCATGATATAAAAGAACGCCTTGCTGCACCTTTTCACATTCTTGCAAACCACATATACCATCACTGTCAACACAAACAACATCCAGCCTTGTTTCTGGCAAGCAAGCTACTCAAGGCAAATATAAACCGGCCTCGACAAAGCTATCTTCAGGCCGACGTCACACATAAATTCACGACAGCACAAATAACGAACCTGCATATTTTCAAACTGAAATCACAAGCATAGAGGGGCATCATGGCTACCTCAAACATGCAATTCACAGACAAGGCGAAGAAAGGTCTTGAGGACTCTATGGCCCTGGCTGAGCAACATGCACACTCACAGTTGTTGCCCATCCACCTTGCTGTCTCGCTCCTCGACCCGCTACCAGATGAGAGCAAAGACCAGCAGCAATCAGTACACGCTTCACACGGCACCGGACAGTCATCCTTCTTCCGCCAAGTCATCGAACGTGCCCATGGCGATCCTCAGCTCTTCGACAGAGCCCTTAAGAAGGCCCTGGTTAGGTTGCCTAGCCAAGACCCTCCGCCGGACCAAGTCGCGATGTCGCCCGCCTTCAGCAAAATTCTTAGGTCGGCAAATGAGCTGCAGAAAACTCAAAAGGATACCTATATCGCCGTCGACCATATGATCTCGGCACTGGCACAAGATACCACTGTTCAAAGGGCATTGGCCGATGCCAACATAACTAATTCGAAACTTGTACAGGATGCGGTGCAGCAGATCAGAGGCACGAAGAGAGTCGACTCGAAGACTGCGGATGCGGAAGAAGAGAACGACAACTTGAAGAAGTTTACGATCGATATGACAGCTATGGCAAGAGAGGGGAAAATCGACCCTGTTATTGGACGAGAGGAAGAGATCAGACGTGTCATTCGAATTCTTTCAAGGAGAACGAAGAACAACCCGGTGCTGATTGGTGAGCCTGGTGTTGGAAAGACCACTGTTGTCGAGGGCCTGGCGCAGCGAATTGTCAATCTTGATGTGCCAGACAACCTTGCGGCTTGCAAGCTTCTATCTCTCGATGTCGGCTCACTGGTTGCCGGAGCCAAATACCGCGGAGAGTTCGAGGAGAGAATGAAGGGCGTCTTGAAAGAAATTGAGGACTCCAAGGAGATGATCGTTTTATTCGTTGACGAGATGCATCTTCTTATGGGAGCCGGTGCGAGCGGCGAGGGTGGCATGGACGCTGCCAATCTACTCAAGCCCATGCTTGCTCGCGGACAGCTCCATTGTATTGGAGCCACGACTTTGAGCGAGTACCGAAAGTACATCGAAAAGGATGCCGCCTTCGAACGCCGTTTCCAACAGGTTATCGTCAAGGAACCGACTATCCCAGAGACGATCTCTATTCTTAGAGGTCTGAAAGAGCGCTATGAAACTCACCACGGAGTCGTTATCGCCGATGCCGCTATTGTCTCTTCAGCAACTCTTGCAGCTCGATATCTTACCGCCAGAAGGTTGCCAGATTCTGCAGTTGACCTGATTGATGAGGCTGCTGCCGCAGTCAGAGTTGCCAGGGAGTCTCAGCCAGAAATCATTGATTCTTTGGAGAGAAAACTGAGGCAATTGAAGATCGAAATCCACGCATTGACGCGCGAGAAGGATGAGGCTTCTCAAATTCGCCTTGCCCAAGCAAAACAAGATGCAAGCAACGTCGAAGAAGAACTCCGACCACTCCGCGACAAATATGAAAACGAGAGGAAGCGAGGCAAGAGCATTCAAGAGGCCAAGGAAAAGCTTAACCAGTTGAACTTCAAGCAGGAAGAGGCATCTCGCGTTGGAGACCTCGATCGCGCAGCTGATCTCAAGTACAATGCAATCCCAGGCCAAATAGACTTCATTAAGAGTCTCGAAGAGGAAAAGAGGTTGGCTGATGCGAGGTTGAACGAGACCTCGGCGGATACCGGTGGAGCGATGACCAGTGACATCGTCGGCCCAGATCAAATCAACGAGATTGTCGCCCGATGGACCGGTATTCCAGTCACGAGATTGAGGACGACTGAGAAAGACAAGCTTCTTCACATGGAGAAGGTGCTTGGTAAGATTGTTGTCGGTCAAAAGGAAGCTGTTGGCTCTGTCTCCAACGCTATTCGTCTCCAACGATCCGGTCTTAGCAACCCCAACCAACCTCCCAGCTTCTTGTTCTGCGGTCCTTCTGGTACCGGTAAAACCCTACTCACCAAGGCTCTCGCCGAGTTTCTATTCGACGACCCCAAGTCTATGATTAGGTTCGACATGTCCGAATACCAAGAACGGCACTCTTTGTCACGCATGATTGGCTCCCCGCCAGGTTACGTCGGCCACGATTCTGGCGGACAGCTGACCGAAGCCCTACGCCGCAAGCCCTTCTCGATTCTTCTATTTGATGAGGTTGAGAAGGCAGCCAAGGAGGTCCTTACAGTTCTCTTGCAACTTATGGACGATGGCCGCATCACCGATGGCCAAGGCCGTGTGGTCGACGCACGCAACTGCATCGTCGTCATGACCTCTAACCTTGGTGCTGAGTTCCTGTCTCGCCAGAATGCACCGAATGGCAAGATCGACCCAACAACGAAGGAGATGGTCATGCAAGCTCTGCGCAACTACTTCTTGCCAGAGTTCCTCAACCGTATCAGCTCTATCGTTATCTTCAATAGGCTAACAAGGCATGAGATTCGCAAGATTGTGGATGTACGACTTGACGAGATCCAGAAACGTCTCCAGTCCAATGGCCGCAATGTTACTATCGAAGTCTCAACTCCGGCCAAGGATTACCTTGGTAGTGCGGGATACAGCCCTGCATATGGTGCTAGGCCGTTGGCGAGACTTATTGAGAAGGAGGTTCTCAATAGAATGGCAGTGTTGATTTTACGAGGAAGCATTAAGGATGGAGAGACAGCGAGGGTTGTCCTTGAAGATGGACGCCTGGATGTCCTCCCCAACCACAATGATAGCAGCGAAATGGAGAGCGAGGAGGAGGATATGGATCTGGATGATGGTGACGCATTAGATGCGATCACGGGAGATGATGATATGCTTTACGACTAGAGGGTCGCGGCTTCCGGATATGATCGGACGAATAATGACTTTTCGTGAAAGCAGTGGAGTTTTGAGTGTTTTGGGGTTAAAGTAAGCAATCGCCCACGCGATTTCGTTTTTATAGAAGTTAAATAGGAGAGGAGAAAATGTAAATAATTTATTAACAATAAAAGTCTTTGGTCATCAAATATGGAAATGTGTTTACTCGTGATTAACTATGCTAGTATATTGCAACCTACACAGTGCCATAGTGAATAATTTTAAATGTGAAGACTCGATGCTAACTGACTTGATGGCGGTGAGCCAAGGTTTGATTTGGATGAAGCTGACGTTACACTCAGTAAGCTTATCCTGAAGGATTGAGGGGTAGCTTGAGGTGGCTCCTTTATGGTCTTGTCTGAGCGCCAGAAATGCATTTATAGTATAGCAGTGGGCGGGTGTGAGCCTGTCTACTATTCAGATCCAACGTAAGCTTACTCTATTGGATTTTAAACTTTGAATATAAAGTTACTGGGTTACGTCTTCAATTTACTTTACTCCCTGGGAGGAAATATTCTCACTCACTCAAACCTGATCTTCCAAAGTCTAGTTTCTCATTACAGGATTTACTTCCGACAATATCTATCATCAGAATGGCTACGACAAACGCCGGTATCTATTCGTCCCATCTCGACTCTTCAACACTTAACTAATCACCATATACAGGAGATGTATGGTCCAACTACTCCTAGCAGAAAACGGCCCCGGCACCATCCCAGCACGAGACATGGTAAAAGCCACCAACGCCCTCTACCCCTACTCATCAGCCCTCACAGTGCTCGATCTCGGCTGCGGAGTCGGCGAGCTCACAAACGCCGTCATCGCATCCCACGGCCCCGAGCTACCCCCGTCCTCGCGACTCATCGCCTCCGACATAGCAGCCGGGATGATAGAGCAGCTCAAAGTGCGCAAGTCCAACGAACTCGCAAAGGGTACCACGGCGTGGAGCAAGGTTGAGACTTCCGTCGACGATGCTCGGGATCTCTCAGCGTTTGCAGATAATTCAGTGAGCCACCTCCTTGCGGGTTTCGTTCTCTTCATGGTCCCACAACCACGCACTGCCTTGAAGGAAATCCGCCGCGTCCTCACCGACGAGAATGGCGGCGGCGCATTCGCAATGAGCTCCTGGCTGGAATTGGATAGCGAGTGGTACCATATAATGACACTCACGAACCAATTCCGGCCCGAGAGACCGTCTGTGAAGATGCCGCAGGAGTGGCTCACGATTGATGGGATCCGTGGCGAGCTTCAGGAGGCGGGGTTTAGAGACGTGGATGTGTATCCGCTGAAGACGTATTTGCCGTTTGAGGGGTATGAGGAGTTGGCGGATTTTATGATGTATACGTTTCCGAATATGGATAGGATGACTGCGGGGTTTAGTGAAGAGGAGCTGGGGGAGTTGAGGAGGCAGATTATTGAGTATGTTAAGTCGAAGCATCCAACGGCGCCTTCGAAACTGGAGGGGACTGCTATTATTGCGGTGTGCAGGAAGTAGAATGGGGATGGAAACAGTATGAAGGTTAGCTAGCTCGTCTGGTGGTAAATACTCATGAAAGTTTAACATAGTAGCAAATAAAATCCAGCAATGCACCCATGTCAACAACACCAACGAGCGGAAACGTAATCGATATCAAGTAAAAGAGATTCCATAACTCCGAAGGAATTCTATTATATTCTTCTAGAATATTCGTATCAATACATTTTGTTCACATCCCTCACAAAACCAAGCTTCCCGGCTCATCCTCCAAAATCTCCTTCACCCTCTCCAAGAACACCATCCCCTGCCTCTCATCCCCCTCCGGCACACTAACGCTGAAAATGTTCGTCGTAGCCGCCGGTCCCGGAAGAGGCGTAGCAGGGATCCGCTTAGGCGCCGTGCTCCTAACCTTCCCAGTAAGGAAGTCCAAGACATCGACGTTCTGCTTCACGGTCCTCACGCGCGGCACAGTAGCCATGGCAGTGTGTGGTAAGGCAGTGATTTGCGGCAGGAAGTTGCCACGAACGCCGTAAGCGCTGCGGACGTTGTTGAAGCCCAGAATATCGTCGAACAGCTCGTCCTGTGTTGGCTTTGCGTTCTTGGAACGGGGGAGGTCGTCGTTGGCGAAGTCGGCGGCGCGGGCGATGAAGGTGGAGAGGGGAAGGTGCGTGCCGAGTTCTCTCTCGATGCGAGCCTGGACCTCGAGCGCGGCGGCCATGGAGATAGGGAGGGCGACTTGGATGTCTTGCTCCACTGGCTCGGCTGCTGGTGCGGCTGCTTCCTTCTTGGGTGCCTCCTTTGGTGGCGCAATCTTGATGTTGCTGAGGTCGAGGTGGGTGAGTTTCTCGACTTTGCCAGCGAGCTCCTTGGGGTATGCCTTTGCGACCTGTCCGAGATGGGCGAGGACGTCGCCCTTGAGGAGTTGGCCCTTGGGTCCGGTACGCTTGATCTTGTCGACGTCCGATGCGGCGATGCCCTTCTCATGAATGAGGTGAGCAACCGATGGCAAGAGCGGGTATTCCCTGGTGCTCTTGTGAGATGGTGCAGATGTCTCAGCAACCGGCTCAGCGGATTCCTCCTTTGTCTCTGCCTCCTTCGCTGGCTGCTGCTCCTTTGGCGATTCTTGTTCCTTGGGTGCTTCAGCTTGGGCGGTCTCTTCTGCTGGAATCTCCAGCGAGCTTATGTCGTCACCCGATTCAGCAAGAACGCCAATCCTCGCACCAACAGCAATGCCCTTTGTGCCATCGCCTTTGATGATTTTGGCAACTATGCCGTCATCCTGGGCCTCAACATCCATGCTAGCCTTGTCCGTTTCGATTTCGAGCAGAACATCGCCAGCGACAAATGAATCACCCTCCTTCACTTTCCATGTCGCGATATTCCCCTCTGTCATCGTTGGCGACAGTGCCGGCATCGTGAAGTTTTGTGCGGCAAGATTTGCCGCAGAGCTTCTGTAGCCTATTTCCGCAATTAGCAAGGCGAAGCTCAACTATTTTCCACCGGCGGCGCCGGAATTCACAAAAGCCCACGTACCTCGTGATTGAACATCTCTCCTCAATTGCCTCGTAACAGCCCGTGAGGACAGCCTGCAAGCCGCTGCAATTGACGCCATGCTTGCTGAGTTGGCGAGGCTCAAGTGAGCTTCGAAGTGGGTGGGCGCCAAAGGTTGTTGAGGTTCTGCCGCCCACCAAATTCCCCCCGGCGGACATGATACTCCGGGATTCGGATAAATACAACACCGAGATAACCTTTTTATTTCCCAACTTTCCGCAGCCTTGCGGATTGCTAGTCGTCCCAAATAGGCCTGCCCCAAGGTGAGTGCATTCCTCCATTGACGCGGACATGGCCACGCGATACGTTCATGCCTAACTAATACCCCCCACCA
>JPJW01002106.1:0-11445 GCA_000750755.1 Pseudogymnoascus sp. VKM F-4513 (FW-928)
GGTCCCCCTGGGGAGAAGCCGGTGGCTCGGGTTCGCCGTCTTGTCGCGGGCGGCATCTTCGCCGGAAGGTTCTCGTGTCGAACAAAGAAAAGTAAAATAAACTGTCGTCAAATGACGGACAGTGCTGGTCGACGAGAATGATATTCCGCGCGAGCGACGAAGCGACGCAAGAAAGATGTTCAGGCGCGGTGTGCTCGGACCAAGTGCTGGGATCGCAGATTGGTGGAGAATGTCTTGGCAGCACCTAGCTGAACTGGCGACTGGACAGGGATGTTAGTACAAGCGCGCGTCACACTGAGACAGGGGACAGATGACGACGGCCAAAGTGAGAAAAATAATTGAGAAGACAATGGAAAACTCGAGACTCACTGAGAAATTTGATGTAAAAGCGGTTGAATGCGAAATTACTTGAGAGCTTGAGCTCTTGAGAGTGAAGATTGCTGTAAACAAGTTAGTATGTGGTCAAAACAATGATGGTATTGATGTATCTCACTTGTTGTCGAACAGAACAACAGAAGAACTGAAAATAGAGCAGAATTTTGGTCGAAAAAAGCTGCGGTAATTCAGAGTAAAGTCGAACTTGAGAGTGAAGATTGCTGTAGACAAGTTAGCATGTGGTCAGAACAATGACGGTATTGATATAACTCACACTTGTTATCGAACAGAACAACAGAAGAACTGAAGTTCGGTGGCACTGAAATAGAGCAGAAGCTTGGTCGAAAAAAGCTGCAGTAATTCAGAGTAGAGTCGAGCTTGAGAGTGAAGATTGCTGTAAACAAGTTAGCACGTGGTTAAAATAATGATGATACCGATGTAACTCACACTTGTTATCGAGCAGAACAACAGAAGAACTGAAGTTCGATAGTACTGAAAATTGAGCAGAAGTTTGGTCGAAAAAAGGCTGCGGTAATTCAGAGTGAAGTCGATCTGGAGAGTGGAAACAAGCGCGCGCGTGGGTGCTGAAAAATACGACTTATATACCCCCGCTAGTGCGTCTGGGTGATTTGGCAGATTTGGTGCTGATCGGGCAACCACGACTATTGACAATAAGCGCTCCTTAGCATTGTCAAGCTCAACAATACTATTCCGCAACGCCGGATTGGCTATTGTCCTTCCGAATCACTCATCAATGCGAAGATCACACACCCGATTTGGAGTAGTGGCAATGCACCAGGTCAATATTCAGATCACCACGCTAGATTGCCGCCTCTCGGCGAGCACCTGCCGCCTTGGATACTATAATCATTTTTTATGGCACCAAGGACCGAATACACGTAATTAAATAACAGAAGATTGTAATTAAAAATTGGTACACGGAATGTATAGACTGATGGCTATGGATTGTATTCACGTAATTATAACGTAAACTACAGTTCGTTGAGTGACACATCCCGATTTCCGTGACAGATATATTATTTCCTGGTGAAGTTGATCAAATATTTTGAGAATATTTCCATGGTAACAACAATTCGATCAACCGTCTCAACCCAGCCAACACGATTCCACAAGTTCAAAAAATTCTAGAACACTCCTTTTCGGAATATGACTCTTCAAGATCATTTAAAATTAACATAATACCTGCTCTAATTGTACAGTTTCATAACCACCCAAACCGTAATACAAACTTTCAAACACCCCCCCTTCCTTTCCCAACCCCACCCAGCACCTAGCATCACGTAATAACAGGATCCAACAAATCAATCATCGCCTTGCTCAAGCTCTTAAAATCAACCGGCTTCGTCACATAACTGTTAAACCCAGCCGACACGCACTTGTCCAGCACGTCCACCATCACGTTCGCTGACAGCGCGATGATCGGCATCCGCGGGTATCCTTCTTCCCGCTCCCAACGCCGAATCTCGCGACAGGTCTGGTACCCGTCCTTTCGCGGCATGTGAAGATCGCACTGTAAAGAGGTTAGCTCGTGTCTCGGAGGTAAGGGTTGTGATGGGAGGTTAGTACTTACAAGAATAAGTGAATAAAAGTCATGTGGCTTTGAGAATACCGTCTCCGTGCACTCGACACCATCCAAGGCTTTCTCTACATGGATCCCAACTTTGCTGAGGAACTTCAGTAGCACCTTTTGGTTGACTAAATTATCTTCCACTAGTAGGACCTTGAGACCCTTGTTCCCGAGACGCTTCTCCACATCGAGGTAGTTTTGTTTCTGGGACGCGACCACATGTTGCGCACTAGAGCGGTTGCGATCCGTGCTCAAATCCCTCTCCTTGTCCGGATCGAAGATGACTGCGAATCTCGACGGCTTAACCGGTTTGTAGATGAAGTTAAGTCGACCGTTCTTTGCTAGCTGGTCGTAGTCGTGGTACGTAGCCTTCTTCATGACCGATTGACGCTGGACGGGGTCGGAGAGGATAACGATGGAAGTTTCGGACATAGATGGCGTATGGAAGATCTGATCCATCATGATAATTATGTTCTCGGGTAACCGTAGGTTTAATACTATATGTGTAAAGATAATCGGGTCGTCGCCAGAAAGAAGTTTCTGTGCATCTTCGTGACTCGCCACAGGCGTAATCTGATAGGGTATATTTTTCGGAAGGGTCATCTCGATGTGTTTCTTTGTAGCTTCCCGACTGTGTGTTTGTGGACATACGACAAGGATGGAGTATAATGGCGGGCGGAAGAGCTTTGTGTGTTCGGGAAGCGGAAGGGACGATGCGCTGGATTGCGGCGAAATCATAACGCTCTGATCGGTCGAAACCTGTCGACTCACTGGCGGAGAGAGTTTCATCGATGTCGAGTCTTGCGAGCCATACCGAGCGGATTGGTGGAACTGGGTGAGGCTGTGACTCCCGGACGACCCAGACGAATGTGTCGCTAGTGTACGTAATGAAGGGCTTGACGGATTGGAGCTATTCCACGAGATATTTTGCGGAGAGGTAGCGGCATTCTCGGTGCTGCTCGGAGGAATATTAGGAGGTGACTGCGTCAGTTCAGAAGTCAACATTGGAGCAGACTTTTCGTTGTCTGGTGCCCCAGAAGCGGCCTCAGCTTGGGTTTCAGTCGCTGCTTTCTTCATCACTGGTGTCGTCGGTGGGTCCGGATGGTCGTCTTCAGTTGGTAGACCAAACTTTGCAGTGAAGACAAAAGTCGAGCCTTTGCCTGGGATAGCGGTACCATCCATATGGCCGCCATGGAGCTCAACTAGCTGCCTCGATATGACAAGACCCAAACCGCTACCACCATGCTGGCGTGTGCTGCTTCCGTCAATTTGACTAAAAGGCTTGAAAATTAGATCGGCCTCCTCCTTTGTGAAGCCGCGTCCAGTATCCAAAATGGAATATTCTAGCATAATCTCGTTCTCATTAAGGAAGGCGTCATTATCGTGATAAACACGGCAGGTGCTGAACACTTCGCCTTCGGTGGTAAACTTGATTGCGTTTCCAATGACATTCAGTAGGACTTGCCTGATCCGGACTCGGTCGCCCTTGACCATGGGTGGAACGTCGCTGTCAACCACGTAATTGAGCTCGAGGTGCTTGGAAATCGCCATTGTCGAGACGAGCTCATTGACGTCTTCGATGAGCGACGAGGTGTGGAACCACTCATACGAGAGCTTCATCATCCCCGCATCAACCTTTGACAAATCCAGAATATCGTTGATAATCATTAGCAGACTGTTTGCACTTGTCTGTATGGTATTCGTGTAATCAAGCTGCTCCTCGTTGAGTACCGTATCCTGAAGGAAGCTGACCATTCCAGAAATTCCGATTAATGGCGTACGAATCTCGTGAGACATGTTGCTTAAGAATTTGCCCTTCGATTCCATGGCCTCTTTTAACTTCGTTTCGAGAAGCTTGTGGTCATTGATGTCAGTGCACGCACCGAACCACGAGCCAGCGCCGCTTCCGAAGTTGATGTTGTCGACCTCAACACATCGGACGAGATGCCAGCGGTACTCTCCCGACTTTGCCCTGAGGCGTATCTCCGTTGTGTATGATAACCTCCCATTGCTATCCGTCGTGACCTTGATGACTCCGTTCCTTGCAAGCTCTGATAAATCAGCGCTAGGTAGCTCATACACAGACTCACTGCTCGAGCTATTTGTCCGCGACAAAGCTTGGTGCATCCCTTTTACTGTGTTTTCCGTGGCAGCCGACAAGTCACTGGTTGTTCTTGCCACTTTCTCGGGCGAAGGAGGCATAGCTGTATCGAATGCGCTACGGGACTTACTCTTGGAGGCCGGAGTTGGACGCGTGTCGGTCGGTATGCGACATCTTGCTAGATCGTCGGGATGAACAAAGTCCATGAAGCCAAGTCCAAGAACATCATCAAACTCCTGACCCGTGTAAGATAGCCACTGCTCGTTGGCGAAGGTGATACCTTCGTCCTCTGTCGCAGCGAAGATAATTTGTGGTATAAGGTTGGCTAGAAGACGATGCTTGGCTTCTGAGGCTTCAATCTCCTCTTGCCGTGCAGCTTTGACTTCGGCAATGTGCTGATCGTGAATGTCCATGTACGAGCCGTACCACTGCACAATTACCCCTCGAGTATCCCGGCCACCGACTGCACGAGTGTAGAACCACCTGTAATTGCCATCGAACCTTCTGATCCGTACCTGCATGGAAAATTGTTCGCCAGAACGAATCGCATGAGTCCATGCCTTAAGGTAGTCTTCACGTTCATCCGGATGAATACTGCTCCATGGATCTTGGTGCAGTTCCGTGACCGTCTGTCCGCGGAATGTGAGGTATCGATTATTCACCCACACTATCTCGCCAGTTTGCGGGAGCGCTACGAACAAATGTGCCGGGAGTGTATCGAGCATTAGCGTCTTCAGTCGATCCGACGGTGGAGGCATATCAACCGGGCCGTACATGGACCCAGACCGCGATGGTGGGCTTGTACCTAAAGCCCATGATGCTTTGCTGGGCGTCGTTGTCGGCTGCAGCGATTGAAAGGTCGATGCAAAATCCGCGCCGTACGTGTGTAGCTGGGTGTGTGTTCTCTCGGACCTGTTTATATTTTGCGAACTTGCCGCTGTCCGTAAGGCTACACGCCGTGGCGACATTGTAGATTCGCTGCCACCAGACCTATACATACCAGAATCCCGAGATTCTCCAGCGTCTGTCCCTTGATCCCTACCTGCGGCTTCGATTCGGACATGCCTTGCTATCCCCGACATCTGGGGCTCTGCAGCAGATGAATCCGATGCTTGCCTTGGCTTTGGGAAGGGAATACCTTCACTAGCCACCTGTTCAGATGCTTCCTTCTCATCGCGGACTGCCTTTAGTGCCTGTCTCGCATCCGGAGGCGAATAGTCCTTCGAGGACCTCCTCGCGCCCGTAACACTTGCCGCTGATCCAGTGTCAAGTCGACCTACACTCGGCCGCGTCTTTGCATTGACTTTCGAGCCAAAATACCCGTCTCCTCCACCCCCTGTGAAGTTTGGGCTATTGACGGATGGTTTCCTGTCCATAAACATCCCGACACTTCCCAGGTCCCAGAGTGGTGTGCCTGCTGGGGAGTCTTGTACACTCCTTGACTGACCAGAATAGTCGCTTGGGCTTGTAAGGCTGCCAGCTCCTGACGGTTGAAAGGATTCATCTTCTGTTGGCGAGAATTTGCCCGACCCTCGTTCACCAGCGGCTTTATTTACGTTTTGCGCAACCGCGCCGAAACCAGAGTTATGCGGCCGTCTCCGAGACAATCCCGCGATCTCGTTCTCCAAATTCGTGTAGTGCCTGCAGAGAGAAAAGGATGTGGCTAGATGAGGCGCTAGATGCGATAGTGAGCGACGAAAATTTGCTGGGTACGGAATAATAGGGCTGAGAATGGATAGAATTGCTATGGGCAACTTCTTTTCTTTTATTGCGGGTTGTGCTTTGGGTGTTGTCTCGGTTTCGTCCGGTTTGGACGGCTTCCCTCGTCCTGCGTACCTTGAATCCATGATGGTGGAATCAAGGCGGAAAGTCTGCACAGATTTCGAGAGCAAGACGTGATATAGAGGTATGTGCAAGACACTACATGACCGATCGATGCCGATCGACTCCAGCTGTTGTGCGTTGGAATAGTCCTGCGGCGGCTGTGTGGGGTTAAACGACTCTTCGTCAATTTTGGCATCAGCGAAGAACGGGTTTTCATTCGGGTCTGCTCGCACGGCAGGAGATGGTGCTGGTGATTGTGACCAAGGAGACGGAGGCGCTTGCTCGTGCTCTTCGTATCTTAGGTTTGAAGGGTCAATCCCCAAATCTTGCGTATATAGCCCTAAACCAGACATCTTTGTGCTGCCCATTGCAGAACCCTTGGTAGTACGGCTTGAGTGCCAGGGAGTCTTCTGAGTTGATATGGTAGATTGAGACCTTGATAGGGGCGATGGCCGTGCCTTGGAACCCAAATCACCGATCGACTCGTGCAACTTGGTGTTTTTCAGCGCAGCCTTACTCGCGTTTAAGTCGGCTTCGTTCTTATCGATATACGGAAAGTCTCTTGTCAAGGCAATTACTTTGCCCCGCTCCAAAACCCTCGTCACTCCAGCACTATCAATCAGCGAGTCTGCTTCAAAGTCCAGTGCCTGGAGAACCGGGAACACCCTCCCCTTTGTCTCCCGGGCGCCTGTATCATGGCTTTCCCAGGATGACGGCGGCCTCCTTGCTTCTTCTTCGGCTTGCTGGTCCTTGACAGCTTGAAGGTCTGATTGCACATCGCGAAGGGTTTGCGCGCTCTGACCGGTTCCGGTGCGAGATTGCTGCACTGATGGTCCTCCGAGGTAGCTTTTGCTTCGTGACAACTGTGGGTTAGGTCTTGCTTCTGCTTTTGACGAGTCTGTGCGAGATTGCGGTTGGCCCTTCGTGTCGTCAATGGTCGTAAAAGAATGCCTGGAAGGTAGGCCAGGGTGTTTGGTGCTCCCTGAAGACATGGATAAAGGCTCATCGGCATTGACGGATTCTGAATTAGAAGTATTATATGTCCCGCCAGTGCTCGGACCCAGACTGCTTCCTCGTGGCAGATACGATAAGCTGAACGCATCCTCTTCGGCCGCATTGTATGTTGCTTTTTGGCCCCATGGAACATTTTCTACATCTGTAGAATCTGCTGGTATCGATAGGGTAACGCGATCGGCTTTATAAAGGTCCCGCATTATATCAACCACAGAGTTCCACCATGGGTCCAATCCCGGCTCTGCAGAAAGAAGTAGGCTGAGGTCATATAGATTCGGATTCGGAAAGTTGAGATCCTCCTTTTGGTAGTTTTCGTCCGGGGGTTGGAAATTTCCGATCGAGGAAGGCGTTGCTGAGCCAGACAGTATCTGTTCTCGTGTGTCGACATAAGAGCCACCGAGATCCCTCCCAGGCACAACTGTTGGCGAAAGAGCCGTGAATGGCTTATGCCCACTCATAAAGCTTGGCGTCTTCATAGGAGGGAATGGGTATGATGGCGTCCGTGTGGCAATGGCTGCTGGAGTCTCTCCTCGAACAGTCTTTACCGACTCCGTTGAGCTTGTCGCAGCGTCCATAGGGCTTGCAAACGCGGCCTCGAGCGACGGCGAGCCTGTCGTTTCCTCGTGGATGGGAGACACTCGAGATTTGCCGCCCGACTTGGACGAACTGTCACCACTTCTATCTCCTCGCTCAAGCTCAAGCTTGACCAGCTTTTCCCGCTTCTGTGTTAGCTTCAGTTGGAAATCCATCGCTTCTCGGAGTCGCTCGAGCTCTTCGCTAGAGCTTTTCCCTCCTTTCGGCATGAGCGGCGGCCTTTCTTTGCCATTTCGCTCTGCCGGCTGGGACGCTTGTTTGGGTGCGCCGCCTTCCTCTGGTACGGTATCACTGGAACGGTGTCCCGCCTGCGTGTCGCCGGTCGCGGAAGCCTCGTTGCCCTTACTTGTCGTCGCCATGCCAGAGGAAGGGCCCGATGATATCTCTGGCAGCCTCAATATTGGAGCATCCCTCGGGCTACGCTTGCTTGAGGACGAGGCATGCGATTCCTTCTCCTTCTTGTCGCTACTCGATCGCCGCGAATTACTCGGTCGTCGGGGATGGGTGTGCCGTGCGGTTGGTGTCCCAGAGGGCGATTGTGGCGTTTTGGGCATGCCGCTTCCCCAGTCCACCACACTTCAACGGCTTAAGACGAGGAAGAGGACACGCGCCAAATCACTATGGGGGTCGTCGTTGGGGTAGTATTGGTGTTGTCTGTGTCGCAAAGATCGCAATTCGTTGGAGGTTAGGAAATCTGCGGTGTTGGTGGCCTTGGTTTGAAGGTGCCGGGGTGGCTGTGGGCTTATGACGTCGTCAGGGTGCCACCCGGAACAGAATCTGAGGCGAACAGCGGGACCTGAATAAGGGGCAGAGGCAGAAGCAAAGTCACAGCGTCCAAGACACAAAGCCTCATAACGCATAAATGAGCCTCTAATAATGCGCAGCACAGATATAATCCCAGAATCGTAGGCATGAAGGCACTGCAGCGTTTTACATTTCTATTTTGTGGAAAAAGGCATTGGTTGACGACTTGGTCAAAAGCCTTGAACCGAGTCGCCGATCCACGCTACGAGTAGGGTAGTCATCTAGGGGTTGTCGACCCAAACCGCCGACCGTGCGATTCCAAAGGTTACCGTGGGACAGAGGCATTCGGCGATAAGGGTACTCTCTAGCAATATTGTGACAACATCGAGGTAAGGGGGGCAGAAGGGACAGAAGGGATAGAAGGGACACCAGAGGAGGGGGGTTTGTTTTGCGCGTTTTACGATGCGAAATATGCTAATTATGTTCACAACCAGCACGCACCTTTCTTTTCTTCTTTTCAAAAAGTGAACTGTAACCCCCACGAAACAAATGTCCATATGAAAATGCACAAGGGGGTTCCGTCCAAATATTGGTTCATGTTAATCCCTTCACCGTTCTACCCGACAGACGGACAAGAATATGTATATCAAAAATTCGAACTCTCACAAGACAAAAACTAAAGAACGAGCACATATTCACCGACTAACCCCGGAGTATTTCCCTCAAAGGCATCGCTGAACCCTGCGCTACTCTCCGAGTCTAGCATGGCTATCCCCTCCCCGCCATGGACCGGGTCCTTTCAGCGTCCCCTCACTATCGACAAACAGTCCACAGTTATCCGCCCGACAGCCTGGCTCAAGTGGCTCCCCTCCTGGGTTCTGGTTCTGGGGCATCATGAGGGGTGCAGGTACGACGCACATACAACAAGGTCGAAGGACAATTATGGATCTCCGCCCTGCCATTCCATGGATCCCAGTGTTATGTATTACCGTCAGGCTTGCTGGTGTTGATGCTGGGCGTTAATATCGGCAAACCCGTTGCGACGATGCACGTGTTTCTCCAGTGTTTCTCCAAGGCACTGTGCTGGCTGTACTGTACACTTGTACTGCACACTGTACTCTACGGTCATTATCGTTTGTTGCACACAGCAGCTAACTTTTAAGATTGCAACCGAACCACTGGCTTTCAGTCCTCCACGCGGACAACGACCTGCCTATCTCATTCCCTCATTCCCTCGTTCAGCCTTCCTTCGCAACGCCGTATGCGCCGTATTCGACACCAAAACTCCAATAGACGCCAATCAGACCCCACGCCAACGTCACCGAGCACACACATACCCACGAACATGCCATCCTACACCAGCAATCAAGTGCAAATCGCCCTAGAACCACGCCAGACCCGCGTCCAGCGGACCAGCTGACACCGTGACAATCCCCGTCCCGACCAAGAAAATAGCGGTATCGGTAGCGGCAGAGGTGGAAAAAAGGCCACTTAATCCTCCACCGCATATTCAACATTCCCCATTCCCGGCCAAGAGTGACTGAGACATTTCATATTGCGGATATCGATATAGTACAGTACTGTATACCAATACACTACTATAATAGTAACCTTCCACGACAATCTTTTTGCAGCTGGGCCGATTTCGTAATCTACTTTATGTCGTACATCAGCATCATCTCACTCCTTCACCGTGCGACAATAAACACTCTCCACCACTCAGCACTCAAGAAACTGTGTTCTTCGTCGCCAAGCCTCGCTCACCGCATCCCTGCCCATGACATCAGCGGCTTGTCCGCCAAGGTCCCCAAAGTCCCATAAGCATGGATCTTCGACGCCCAACGCGTCGATCATCCCCCGATCCGTCCCTTCCCTGTCTCTTCTTTCCCCCGCCACGCTCGCATCACGCTAAAACCATACATGGTCACGTGTCATCCCACACCGTACTTGTCTGCATGACCGTGGTCGTGCATTGCATGGACGTACTGTAAATGTTCCCACGGGAGAAGGGGAGAAAGTAAGCAAGTAAGCAAGCAAGCAGGTTCCCAAAGTGATAGAGAGCCAAGAGCACAAATCTCCGCATTCCTCAATTCAGGGTTCACCCCCAACAAGCTAACAGCGACCCATCCGCCCGACAACACGGCACATCAACGGACCGTGGGACCGACTTTGACCGAAGGCGGCCTAGGCGGCTACATACTCTGTACTATAGTACAGTACAGTAAACAGCGTCCTTGCCAGAAACGCCCAAAAGCCAGTGGAGAAGCAAAAGAGAGCCGATCACTGCAGGTCCGCTAGGGGTGTGGTCGTACGCCTGCGCCCGAAGCGGAATGGCCGCCAACGGCGGCGCGATGCGACGACCATCTCAATCTCCGCCCCAGCGACGGCGCACATCGCAGAATCAATAATGCCGTGGATCGAAATCGCATAGGGCGAGCAGAAGCAGGGCCCCGGGAGGGCGGAAAGTGGCCACCGAGCAAATCAATAGAGACGCTATTTTTACGAGATCATCCTTCCCATCCCATCCGGCCCCCCATCTTTTGCCCCGTTTTCCCACCAACGTCTTTCTTTCTTTGCTTCCGTTGGGTGGTTTAGAGTTGGCGCAATCCATCCCGCACAACCCACGCCTTCTAGACGTCGAATCTGACGAACGTCCTCATTTCCTTACCCGCACGCGTCTGTCGATCGCAACGTCATTTTTCATTTTGGGAGTGCACTTTTTATTACTACTGTAGGGTTCATATGTACTGTAGCTACCAATTTCCTTCCGTCGTGTCGTAGAGCCGGGGGCCGGGGGCACGGCTCATCGCTCCCGTATTCGATTACAACTTGGCGTCGCTCCCCGCGTGGTCTTCGAAGAGGTTCCCGAAGGCCACTTCCACCTCGTCTGTCAAGTCGCTAGCCTGGAGGCTGCGGCCGCGTTTAGCGAAGGCGAGACGGGAGCTCTCCTGATAAAGGACGTCAGTCAGTACCGCGTCTTGTTTAGTATGCTCAATGGCAGCAAAAATGGTATCCCCAGCCACAGAGGAGGTAAACTCCTCCACAATGCTTCCACAAAAAAGGTAAAAAGATAACTCACCCTCGTAATACAGCTCCCCCCAAACGCCGCCAACGCCAACAACTCCCACTTATCCAGCTCCCCATCATGCTCCCACAGCCCATCCAAATACGCCTTCCGCCACCCCAAAAACGTCGCAATACTCCC
>JPJW01002108.1:0-13583 GCA_000750755.1 Pseudogymnoascus sp. VKM F-4513 (FW-928)
CCGCACCCCATCACACCCCCTCCCACCCAGGACACATTCTTGTTATCCTTTCTTTTTAAAATATTCTTGAGTTCGTTCGATCGTTCGTACCCCCTTCCTCTCCGCCTCGCACTTTGCCGTAAACGCGTAAAAAAAAAAGTTCACTTCTTCTCTTCGTTCCGTTTACAGTGCGCAAGCCTCGTAGGAGCTATACCCGCTACCATCAGTCCACTCAGTGAAGTTCCCAATAAGGACATCCTGCATATTCCTCGCGGCCTTCATGAAGATGGTCTCGTACGGGTGGATGTTGAAGCCGTAGTAGTAGTTATCATGGAAGAAGTCGTCGTCGGTGCAGCCCTCGATGTAGCCCTTGGGGCTGTTATCCTTCTTGCCGTCCTTGTTGTGGTCGTCGCCGTCGTGCGAGTGGTAGACTAGGTTCAGCGCCTCGACTTCGTACCCGGCGTTGAGGATCGAGGGCGTCGAGCGGATCTCCCCGCCGATCGCGTTCACCATGTCGTATGGGCACCAGTACCCGATGCCGCCTTCGGCTTCGGGCTTCATCAGGATCTCGATGCCGACGCGGTCCAGTGCCCACACCATGGATTGGACGTGGCCCTTGCCGCCGTGGCAGTTGTAGCTCATTCCGGCCAACTGGATCGTGTTAGCACAGAGTAACCTTGCATGGAGCCGCCAGTCTTATTAGAAAGCCCGCGAGGTGGAAACACATACCTTCTTCTTATCCGTGAGCATGCCCCAGAACGCCTCGCTCCAGCAGTCTTTACTCCAGATGGGCATGAACGGGCCACGAACACTGGCATTCATGAGCATGAACCTCTCGTATCCCTCCCAGAACTTGCGGCCGCCGCGATCGCGTCCGCCCATGGGGCTGAGCTTGGTGCCCAGATCGTTCCACTCGCGCAGCAGCGCCTCGCCGTGCGCGCCCATGTCGAAGCACTTGTTGTCGCGCTTGAGGACCTCGATGTTTGTGATCTTGGGGTCGTACCATGGCGAGGTCTCGTAGACGGGGAGGATGGTCTCGGCATCGGTGTCGCCGTTGAAGCTGAAGACGAAGTCGGCGCCGGCGTAGAGGCCGTGCTTGATGAAGAACTCGAGGTTGCGGCGGTTGGTCGGCGACTCGGTGTAGACGTATGAGATGAGCGACTTGGGACGGTCGCCGCGGAGCTTGGCCTTGTCCTCCATCAATGCGTTCTGCTCCTTCTTGAGTTTCTTCTCCTTCTCAGCAACCTGGGCTTCGCGCGCCTTGAGCGCCTCTTTTTCAGCGGCGACGGCGGCGAGTTGCGAGGCTAGGTTTTCGGCTGCGCTGGCCGAGGCTGTGGTTGGCGGAGGGTAGTGGTTATCGTGGTTCCATTGCGAGACAACATTCGGGAAGTGGCCCTGTGAGGAGTTAGCAGCGCTCGAGTTACCATCGTCGCGCGGACTCGATCGGTTGGGAAGAAGTTCTGGTTCTTCGCGGACGACCGGGAACGCGGTGGTGGTGGTGAAGAGCAGCGTACCGTAGCTCGTAGTCCAACAGCAAGCACCCAGATGGCGAGGAGCAGGACAAGCCCTGTGAAGAGCCCAAAGCGCCTAGAAGCCATCGCCGTCAAATGCAATCGGTGGCTCGGGAGACGGTGTCACAGTCAAGTTGTGGCGTATCACGGCGACATAGGGGATCGATCAGGAGAGAAGTAAGGCGCGCAGTAGTCGAGTGGATGATCACTGGGCGCTTGGGTCAAACGAGTGTGGATAGCCTTCTCTAGAAGAGAGGCAAGAAGTTGAGCAAAAAGGTAAGGGAGTATATGTTATGAATTGTCGGGGAACCCTGACGACGGATATGAGGTGAGGTAAGGTGGTGAACACTTTGAATCGAGTGGAGGAAAGATTGTTTGAGGTGGATGGTGGGTGTGGGTGGCCACGCTATGCTTATTTTTGGGGACAATCTTGTTCGGAGGTCGCGATTAGACTAGTACAAACGGCGAAGTACCACAAGTACTACAGGCACTACACGCACTACATTACAGTACTATAAGTACTTTCTACCGTCTACCGTCTACCTTCTACTTTCTACATGCGGTCGGTCTATGTGTTCAGATAGAGAGAAATTAACGAATTGGCGAAATTTTCGTGGAATGGCGAGATTGTGCTTGGCGGCTTAATCCATGTTAAGAGGTGCTCATGAGTGTTACTTGATTCTTGTATGAAGTTATATAGATTATTTTATTAATTATTAAAAGACTATTATAGCGAGTATCATGTCCCATCCAAGTCAACTCTCAAGTGCACATGAAATATCGTGACCTCCAATTCTCATTCTCTCCCAATGTTGCGATTTCAGTTAGGGACTCGAACGATAAGAGACATACAGTCACAGGCAAGTACCGCCGCTAGTCCAAAGACGGATTGGGGGGTTGCTACTAGCACACACCCAGTTGTCAGGGGTTATTAAAAACAAATTTCGCATATAAAAAAACACGTGACTGTTAAATTGCGTTTTGGTGGTGGAGATTAAAAGAGGGCAGAGAGGGAGGGGAGGGCACGGAGAGATTGGAATTCATTCAAACGGCTAAAGTAAAATATAAGTGGGTGGTGCTTAGATGACACTTTGGTGTTTGTATGCAGTATGGGTACGGTTAAGATAGAGCCTCAAGTACACTATTCGCCCAGACTTTCAACCATACTGTAGGAAGTCATGTCTTTGATATTACCAACTAGCAAGCTGAGAAGAGAATATGCTCAAGCAGCGACTACCAGTCCTTTCTGCCGTTCTCAGTGTTTGCACAGAGTATAGCAACAAATAAGATAGCCCCTCACAATTCACCATCCAAACATTTAAACACAAAATAAAGTAGTCATGTCTCTGATATTACTAACTAGCGAGCCGGCAGAGAATCCAAGCAAGCAGCGACTACCTGTCTCTTCTATTTCTCTCCCGACGCATCCATCAATCTCCCCTCAAACGCGCCATATATCTCTCGCCCGTCTGTTTGTACAAACCCGCTTCTTGTATCGACTGTCTGTAGTAGTCCGTGTCCAATCCCTTTGCTTTTCCAGCAAAAAAAGGCCGCAATGAGTGTTTAAAAAAGGAGAAAAAACAAAAAAATGAAGTTCCAAATCAGTGTGTGTGTGTGTGTGCGTGTGTGCCTAAAACGGCCAAAATAAACCACAAAGCTCCTTTCTCTCCTTTGGCACCAATATACGGCAAAAAAATATCGCCCTTGGTATTACAACGATCTCGCTCCCCCTTGCACCCGCTGCAGAACAGTCTCCGTATGATGTGGAGAGGTCACGCAGCATTCGCTCTTGATCCAGGTAAAGGAAAGTAATCAAGTCCATCTATAACACCAGCGCCATGCAAATTCCCTCCCGTCTGTCTCTCTCTCCGCCGCGCGTCTAAAAGTTCGATGAAGCATTGACAGGGCGCTGGGGAGCGTGGTAGCTCTCGAGCGTGCTCTGGAATGGGTTCGTGGTCGAGCTGGTCTCGCCCTTCTCGCCGGGGGATGTCATCATGAGAGCGTCGTCCTCCTGGGCCCTGCGTGCGGAGCGTCTGCGGCCCCAGAACTTCCAGAAAACGATGAAGATGAGGGCGACGAAGATGGCACCGCCGATGCCGACAACGACACCGATGACGGTCTTCTTGGTTTGCGAGCTCATGCCGTCTTTCTTCTCTGGGGTGTCGTCGACGGGCGAGGCAGTGTTGGTGGGGATCAGAGACGTGGCGACGTAGGTGGTTTGGTAGGTCTTGCCATCGCTTGTCACCTCGGCCGTAGTCGTGCGCTTGGATGTGATGATGCTGCGGGGAGGGGAGGAGGTGGTGGTGGGCTTGGAGGTGGTAGTATCGGATGACTTGGTTGGTTTGGTTGACTCATCAGTCGTCTTCGACGATTCATCAGTAGAAGTTTTCGACGGGGTTGATGTTGCTCCGGTATCAGAGGGAGTAGTCGTCGGGTCGTCGGATGTGGTTGAGGATGGAGGCTCCGTCGACGACTCTGACTGGGAATCTTCCGTGGATGACGGGGGAGCATCAGTCGAAGTTGGCTCTGCATCGGTGGTTTCTGCGTCTGAGGTTGGGAACAAGTCGGCCAGGCCGCCCGAGCCCGAGTCGTCGCTGCTGTCTTGTCGGATATGTAATTCATCTACCACATGGTACTTGGCGGCGACAAGTGGTGCCCCGGCCTTTTCGATTGAAGAAGCCTTGTGTGCGTCCTTGGACAAGACGAAAGAAGCCAGCAAAAGAGCGAGGACCGACAACCTCGCCGGCTGCAGAGAAGAGAGCATGATGCTATGTGTGAGGAGGATTCGTGTGTGGTGTTGTGTCGATGACTGGAGTCTATCTCCGTCGTTGAGCGTCGAGAGCACCGAAGGCAAGGAATGTCCCGAGTGCCACCTGAAGTTTGCGTGTATGGATCCGTCTGATCAAAAGGCAAGGTCAAACTCTGTCGTGCGGGGATAAAATCAAGGAGTAAACAAAAACAGAAAATGTGAAGTCACTGAATGGCTAGTGAAGCCTGTTAAAGAATGAAGGAAAAGAAGGTGATGGTGCGACAAATGATGGTGTTTTGTTGATGTTACCTGCGTTCAGGGCTTACTTTAGGGGACGTGAAAGATTCGTGGTCGGGTGAGTGAGATTGACTTCGTATTCCAAACACCAAACAGCATGGGTGGTTGAGTGGAGATGGGTACGGAGGTACATGAGAAGATGAGAAGATATCGCCGTTGGAGTGGGAACAAAGAGGAGCCAACGGTGTTACGTCCTTAATAATCAGGCATTCTAAGGCAGAAATGGCCACCAGCAGCACCAGGAGGAACACAATTATTCCCCAATCAGGACAAAACTGGGCCAGGGGTGGTCTAACCTGAAAAGATGCGGCAGAATTTATGCCGTTATGGGGAAAGCGGCGGGCGGGAAAGGCTTCTCGGGACCAATCACTAACTGTTCTATTTATGCAACCATGGGAATACGAAACCCTCCTCCTGTCCTTGTGCGATCTTCTACTCCGTACATACAGTACAATACTGACTGAGTAGTGGGAAAAGACTACAAAAATGATAAAGATCAACATAAGACTTCCCAGCACATAACACAAAAGCAAGAATACCGCTTATAGTGATCTGACGTATCGCCCTATAGCATCATATATGTGCGATATACTTAGTATGTGTGACCCTGGCGAGCATTAATGGGATGGGGCATGCCAGCTGGCGTCGCACGGGAGTTAAAGTCAAGGCTCAGCTCAGCCGCTGTGCTATGGTCTATCTCTTACACGAACTGTCTGATGTGTGATGGAGCTGCCTACAACAGCAATTGACCTGTCGCTCGCAAGGGCTGAAACCCCACGGGTATGGAAAGGCCCGATGATTCCTGGGGAGCGCGCAAGGGCTCCTGTCATGGAGTTTAACCTTCCCGGCGGTGCTGGGGCATAGCCACAGCTCGATGACGGTGGGTGTGGAAGTGTAGGCGCCACAGCGTCAACAAGCCTTGGAGGTGATGTCTTCGCGTGTCATTCAAGTTTCAGGCGTTGGGAGTCCTCACCTCGAGTCAACGCCGCCATGAAGGTAGTGGCCATATTGTAGGTTTGACTATCTTCAGATAGTCCGTTCTTTGGCATCTTTTCTCTCCTCTTTTGCTTTTTGTTCCTGTCGTATCGCTCAAATTTCTATTTTGTCGTCTTTGCATGATGTTACGCCAGGTGCTGTATATCGCGCTGTTCGTCCTTGCTGTGGAAGCAACGGCCTGGAGCCATGCGAACATGGATTTAAGACATCAGTTTGGGCATGTGCTGGTGCCGCGGCAGTCCACAAACCTGCAGGTATGCTTTTCTATCAACAACCCCTCTATGCTGAAGGAGGGGCATTCGAGATAAGGCCGAGGAAAAGCAGTCGGGCCAAAAATGCAATGGAGGCTGATATCCAAATACAGACATTCACTGATGCACTGGGAGGTGCTTCTGCCGAACCCATAACGGGCAGTGACGACCCAAAGCGACCTTTTCAAGTGGGCGATGATACATTTGTATGAATCCCAACCAACCAACCCACACTTGGTTTCTCCTAACAACCACTGCAGACCGACTTCAAGTCAGCTGCCACGCGCACCTGCGATAACCAGAAAAATGCATGCGCAAAGATCGCCAACGAAGGGGATAAGGACAGCGGCCTAGAAGTGAGCGACTGCGATAAACAGCAAGAAACATGCAAGTCGGCACAAGAGAAGGCGACGGTGACGAGCTTTGATTCTTCGTCGAGTAGCCAGGCGCAGGTGGTTACCAGTGATGATGAGTTTACTTACTTCTGCGACCCTTGAGAGAGTGAGAAGGGTACTCGGAAGAGCGGAATACGGGGTGGGCGGCTGGTCGGCTGGCGTTTATGGGGAATGAGGGATTCAATGAGAGGGCTGGAAGTCCGCAATGACCTGTGGTGATATTGGCGTTGGAAGTGTCTGTCTCAATACTGTACTGTACTGTAGAAGAACAAACAAGCCCTGTTATGCCATGCATGAGGCTCGATCAATCTGACTCAGATCAAATAAACACCCAACTATTTCTCCTCCCAGCCCTACTGAGTGTGCGTGCTCGTATTGATTCTTGGCCTACTGGGTTCGGCACAATATGTACTGTATTGTACAGAACAGTACTATACCCTGCGCCACAGCCTTGAGCTCGGCAGGTTCATGGGAAGTTGTGGCTGTTTGTTTCATGTGCCCAGAGGATGCCAGAGGATGCCAAAAAGAAGAAGAGTTAAGAGCTATACATTCTTTTGCCATTTCTTAATTCCCCGCGTCATAAGGCAGTGAAAATATTGACAGAAAATACATTCTTGTACTACATCGTGGCCATGTTCGAAAGTTGTGGCCGTGTTCGACGTATGTACTCCGTAGCACTCGTAGGAAGGAAATAGTGGGGGGAGGAAGCCTTACGCACCGCCACACATCTTTCCGTGGTTGAAGACCATTGGCCACGTTATCACCCCCGGTCAACGCAACATCAGCTTCGCAGATCAAGTTCAATTGTGTGAAGGGAGTTGTTAGAGAATCACAACGTCACTCCAAAGGTGCTCTAGGCTTGTTAGAGCAACTCATACTGGCTTGAAGTATTTTCTCGTTTTCAGCAGGCCATTCGCAGATTTGCCAGCAAACCCATAGCACCTCGCCCGTCGTGCTTTCAGCCCGAGCGCTCCCGCTGTCGCATAGCTGAGGCTCAACGACGTCGCGCGACACCTCGGAATTAGACCCTTTGTCGTCATTGCGCCTGCGGAGATCACAGCGACTACACGAACATTAATGGACGCTCTCACGACAATTGTTTGAAGTATCTGCTCTCTGTGCAGCAAGCCGATGGAGAGACCGGCAGCGTCGATGGTCACGAAACCCCGCATACCTCGAAACTAAGCAGCCCTACCAACATGTCTTTCCGCCAAAACGGCCAGCATAGGTATGGCCACGTCCCTCCGCAACAATATGGAGGTCAGCCGCCGGCTCAGAATGCAGGCCTCGGTCTGCAGCGACAGTCGAGTTTCGACAACGGCGATGATGCCCAGTTCTTCGACAACACGAATGGCACACAGCAGCCGCCGGCGCAGCCCAACGCGTACCCTCAACAAAACCACTATGGGAGCCAAAGATCACATGGAGGAGGTCAGGATGAACTATATCTAGGCGGATCTGGCAGAGGCCATCAGTCTCCAGAGCGACTACAATTCAGCCCACAGCCTTCTCAGTATGCAAACCAGATGTACGGTGGGGGCGTGCCGCAAACACCGAGTACGCCGACAGCATACAACCCACAGCTCTTCCCACGGACACAGTCGCAGAGTCAAACGCATGCGCAGACGCCTAATTACAATCCCCAATTATACAGCAGTCATAGTGTCTCGCACCACCAGCCTTATGTCCCAGCCGCGTACCAGCCACAACAACCCCCCGTGCCGCCGCGGCCACCCGCGCAATCCCCTTATATGCAAGGACCGAGTTATGGAACATCTCCTCTGCCACAGCATAGCCAAAACTTTGGGAGTCCGCCTCTCGCCCAAAATCAACAAGCAAGCCCATATTGGTCTCCGCAGATTCCTCAGAACCAACAATATGCTGCTACACCACAGCTTCCAACCCGACCTACTCAGCCCGCATACGAGCCCTCCTATGAACCCGCATATGAACCATCGTATAACCCGTCGCTACCTGCACCTCTCCCTCCCAAACCGGCCCAATATTCAGCTCCCCCCGCGACGTCTGGGTACCCTGCCAATGGAACCTCATACGGATCTACTGATGAGTATAGAGCGCAGAGCAACCCGTCCCCGTACCCAGCGGTTACGCAAATGCCAATGGGCCCCTCGTACTCGGCCTCATATGACGCTTTCGGTTCCGATGCGTATGGAGGCATGTCTAGCCGACCCTCGAGCAACAGCAACCCGCCCCAGCCAGTGGAGCATGATGTGCAAAACATAAGTCAGCTTCGACGACATCCAACCGGCCGCGCACTCCCGACTGCACCTGCCGTCGAAGACACAAGCCCATTCGACGACGATGGCGACGATAGTAGGCTATCTGCCGAAGCCAGGGCACAGGAGCTGATGTTCCAAGAGATTGAGGCTGCTGTTGGGGTGAATACTAGTGGCAGGTCCCAAGTAGGCCAGCCGCATGCCCCAATGAGCGCAGACCTGCTCGATAATGAATTTGGTGGAAGCAATGGCTTGAGTGCTGATGCACGAACACCAACAGCGGGCCATAATTCCGAACAGATGTACGAATTCGACGACAGCGATGAGGCGGAGGCTGCTTCTGGGGTTGAGGCATTAAGGATTGCCGACGAGGCAGATGCCAACAGGAGTAGCACGGGGGCCTTTGGAGTTTATCCCCAGCAAAGACCTCAGGAGGCATCCCAGGAAGCCAGCAGCGACAGCGATAATTATGCCGTTGGAATGGATCTCGGCATGCTTGGTGGCGGTCTTGATGTGCCAATGGCCTATGGAAACGATATCGCAGCTCGGGATGAGATGCAAGACCAAAGCCGCCCTTTGCCGACCCCCTCGGACATAAGCAGGCGTGAGGCGTACGCGCCCCCAGCATCATCCGGACTCGGAGGCCTGACTGACTATACTATACCTAATGATGACTACATCCACCCATTCCCCGACACAATTGCAGAGCATCCGAACCTACAAGGGCAGCACAGGCTTAGTTTTGACGAGGGAGACGAGAGGTCGTCGCTTGGGTCTCGTATGACGGCCGAATCGCGTCTCAGTGGAAGATCAGGCAGCGACAGTCCGTTGAGGGAAGAGTACGCAGATATCCCATTCCATCCCGGCATGGCACCAGCGTCCGCCCTGAACCGACCCCTGCCAGCGGTTCCTTCTCTGAGTGAAAACAGGACGCCGCAATTACAGCCTGCTGGATCGTACCGTAATCCACCGAACCAACAACAGGACCCCCAGAGGGTGCAGCAACAGATGTACCCTCCGGATGGCCCCGAATCGTATGCAACCCAGGATCTTCTCAACCCAGGAGGCCAGTTTGTACCCAGATCGGCATCGTTGACAAGCCACAGTAGCACCCCTCTCGTGGTCCCTCCTATGCGCTCAAGGACAGATGCGGAAGAGCGCCAAGCCAGACAGCGCGCACTAAGAGGCCATGGGCCGGCCCTTGATGGATTTGATGCTGGGACGCCGCAATCGACAACGCCTCTTGATCTGCCATCGCTCCCACCTGGTCGACGCAAAAAGGCCACGCCCGAAAACCTCAGGTCGTCCGACTACAAAAAGTGCAGAGAGCCTTGGGCGTTGAGTGGCATTGCCGACTGGATTCGGGAAATGTGTTCCGGAGAGTCAGGGGAGGGAGAGGCTGACCTGAGAGTGAAGACCGTCCAAGACTTGCTCGTTGCCCTCTTCACGCACAAGGTACCTACGATGAACACGGCCGATGCAGAAGTTATCAGCGCCGTGGTCGTGAGGGATATGCTGCAGGCCAGCGTGCTGATAGAAGATGAGGAATGGGTCAAGTTTGGGCCTGGGGAAATATCCGGAGTTCTCTGGCAGATGAGCGGCTCGGGCTGCTACGCTCCAAAGGTTCATGAGCACGAGATGCACGGCCGTTGTTACTCTCACCACTGTCATCGGACCCTGAAGAAGATCAATCTACATGCGCAAAAGATGGCACCTGCTAAGCGGGCCGAACCTTGGCATGAGTTCTTCAAGCTCACTAAGGCGCAAATTGACGCGGCGGATAGCAAGGAGGTGCTTCGGCAGAACAATCTTCATGAAATTATCATGTCTGAGGATAAGTTCATGGTGCAATTGGATGTCTTGCGGACGATTTACAGAGATGAACTTCAGGCCTGGCAACCGCCCATTATTGGCCAAGCTAAACTTCCTCGGTTCATCCAGCAGGTCTTTGGTAGGGCTGAGGCGGTTAAGAATGTCAACATGAACCATTTGCTAGCGCAGCTGAAGTACCGCCAACAGGAACAAGGCCCTTGGGTTCAAGGCTTTAGCAGTATCTTCCGTGAGTGGACCCGACGAGCCGCGCAGGTATATTTGGATTATGCTGCTAGCTACCCAAATGCCACATATTTGGTCCGGAGGGAGATGGAGAAGAATGTGCTTTTCCGCCAGTTCCTCGACCAAGCGCAGAGCAACAAAGTATCTGACCGTCTGGGTTGGGATACGTATCTCTTCGCGCCTTTGAAGCGACTCCAGCAGTATACTTTACTGCTAAAGGAAGTTTTGAAGCACACATACGTCGACAGTGAGGAGAAGACCAACCTCAGGATTGCCATCAAGGAAGTGGATAAGATGACCCAGGCCTGTGATGAGAAGGTCAATGAAGAGAATAAGAAGATCGAGATGCAAGAATTGCAGACCAAACTATTCATGCGTCCCGGGTTTAAGCGCGTTGAGCTTCACCTGGATCATCTTGGTCGGCAACTCATCCTACAGGGAGATCTGCAGCGGCCTGGGTCCAGTCGCTTCAACTGGCTGGAAACCCGTGCCATTCTGTTCGATCATTACCTCGTGCTAGCCAAACTGGTTACTCATCGCGATAGTGCTGGCCAGAAAAGCAAGGAGGTTTTCGATATTTCGAAACCGGTAAGAAGACCATTCCCCATCTCTTGTGCAGTTCGCTAACTCGTAGAAGCCTATACCGATGCAACTTCTTGTGCTAGAGAGCACGAATGATGACGCAGTCGTTAAAACAAAGGGCTTGGGTACCGTTACGACAGTTACGAGATCGGCTCCTTCAATCTCTGAATCAAAGACGTCCCGAGCATCAACGGCATCAGACCGCCCTCAATTAGACCACACCTCAACGAACACCTCATTGAGTTCGATGTCGAAGGTTTCTTCCAACAATATTGCAGACGGCGATGCACGATCCATGTTCCCATTCCGGGTCAAGCATCTCGGATCCCAGGATATGTATACCCTGTACGCACCCACCGCCCAGAATCGCCAGGAATGGTGTGAGAAGATCATGTGGGCCAAGGAGCGTCATGCTGCGTCGCTGTTTGCTCAGAACGCCGAGCCTTTCCGGTTGAAGGTTCTGGCCGACACTGCATTCGCGGTGGATCCGACACAGGTTGGGAGAAGCATCGGGATGTCAGTCGTTGGGACTCCGTTGGACAGGGCAATCAAAGATATTGAGCGCGAGTATGGCCATGCAAGACAGTCCCCGGTGTGTCGAGCGCAGGTCAATTGCTCGACGGCGTTTTCCATTTATGGGAAATCGATGGTTGCTATTGGGACGGATTATGGAGTCTACATTTCAGAGGTCAACAACCCACGAGGATGGACAAGAGTAAGTTGATCCCCATTCACTTGCGAGTAGATATTAGATACTAATTACTTTCCGCAGTCCATACAGTCGAGTCGTATTACTCAAATAGCGGTCCTGGAGGATTTCTCTATCTGCCTCGTCATAGCGGATAAAGCTCTCATTGCCTATCACCTCGATTCCGTGGTCCCCGTCTCCAACTTCCCAGCTCCGCAGCACGACTCGGCGCGCCGCGCTCCGCAAAGGATCTCTGGTTCGCGCGAAGTTTCCTTTTTCGCCACAGCGCGGATGAAGGATCGCACACTTGTCTTCTACAAGTGTCGCGGAAACATGGCAACTTCCTCATCATCCACCTTCAAGGTGTTAGAGCCCGTCTTCCAGAAGTCTTCTGAGAAGAAATCGAAACTCTTTGGACGATCCAAGATGGGCGGCGGCGCAACCGAGTTCTTCCGCGAGTTCGACGAATTCTATGTCCCCGTGGAATGCTACGGTATCAATCTCTTCCACTCCTACATCGCCGTCTGCACCATCAAGGGATTCGAGCTCCTCACTCTAGACAAGAAAGTCACAATGAGCATCCCCGACCCGAACCAATCCAACATCGCGACCATCTTCGAGCGTCTCCAAGGCCAGAAGCCACTCGGCATGTTCCGCCTCTCCGACGCCGAGTTCCTCCTCTGCTACCAGGACTGCGGCGTGTACATCGACAAGCACGGCGAGGTGTCGCGCAGCGTGGTCCTCGAGTTCGTCGGCAAGGCCAAGTCGGCCGCCATGTACGGCGCGTACCTGATCCTCTTCGATACGGACTTTGTCGAGGTGCGGAACGCGGAGAATGGCCGTCTGAGACAGATCATCGCGGGCAAGGACGTCAGGTGTTTGGATTATGGGGTCCAGGGCGCGAGTACGATGGCGAATAGGTCGATTAAGGTGGCGATGGCGCATCCGGAGATGGCGAATTGTCAGCTGGTTGTGGAGCTGGTGCTTAATGAGGGGCAGAGGGAGTAAAAGTGCCTGTCTATCTGCCTGACTATTGTTTCGATTGATCGAAATATTTAAGAGGGGGAGGGATGGGAGGGGATGCAACAAATAGTCGCGATGCGGGGCAGTTTGCGATGATGAGAACAAGGATGCGCGCTTTTTGTGCAGATTATCATGTCATGAGAAATTCATATATGTAGATACCACGGTGTTTGTTTTTCGTGTTTTGTCTTTTACCGATCTGGGGCGGGGAGGTTAGGGTAATCTTTTTGACTATAGAGGCTTTTGGTTGCCTTTCATGATGTGGAATGAGGAGGGGGGAGGTGGCGGTTTATATCTGGTGGTTTAGATAGGAAATGGATGTGGATTCTTCTTCAAATTATATTTATATGGTCCTCATACGAGAATATTCGGGATATATTATATATTGTTTGGCTGAGATATAGTAGAAAATATGAACACATTTCATTTTTGTCAAATTGAAGACGAGCAAGAGGTCTTGCCTACCACGACATAATATAAGCTGCCATTTAAATAGAATATATTTAATTCCACGTGTTGCTGCCATTTTACCCAAATTACCAAATTCCCATACTCTTCCACCTCTGACATACGACACCCCTGTCCCCTTTGACATACGACACCCCTGTCCCCGCACGCGGTGCCGTCACGTCCCGGCCACCGTACCAACACGACATCATCTCCAATGCACAGCTAACCCCCAAGCTCCCCCAGCTCCCCAAACCACCACGCAGAGGCAGCCCGCCTCACCAACGACCATCAAGAATGCGCGCCTCATTACCAATGGGACTGCTGTCCCTCGCGCTCTCTCTCCTCCCCCCGACCACCGCCGTCTTCGCCG
>JPJW01002113.1:0-12025 GCA_000750755.1 Pseudogymnoascus sp. VKM F-4513 (FW-928)
GGGTCGGTTGGGATGGGAACGGCGGTGTTCAATGCATCGGTGCTGGTTGTATACTTGCATCACAGCTGCGGGTTCTGTTTTAAGAGTTTTGATTGTGTCTGTTTTCCTTAAATAAATATTTTTACGGTACGAATGACGCGTAATAAATGGCACTGATGATCCCGCTATGGATTCGATATTCACTCCTAAAATATGCAATATGCTTAAGGTACAAAAGGGTAAACAATGCCTGGACCGCCTATTATCACTGTTATCAGGGGCTCTATTATCCTCTATAATCCAATTTGGCTCACCTATCGAAATCATCGTTGTGGCTTACCGCCAAGTCTAAAAAAGAAATTCTAACCCTAGATTAACTAAGAAAAAGCATCTACTATAGCATCCCTATTTTCCGCCTCTTTCTATCAATCTAGGTCAATAATCCTTGTAGTTGGATGAAGCACAAAGGCATCTAGATATAGAAAGCTGTAATTGCCTTCCTCGTCTTCAGATATAGGCGTGGGATGTGGCATGCCTGCAAGTCTTCTTGTGAAACCACGATATAGCAATAGCCCCATTACGCTTGCTATCTTAATAGCATCGACAGTTTCTAGAGAGATACCTCTCGCCTCGCTTGTGAATTTGCCCCAGAGCGTATCCTGCAGCACCTGATAGTCGTCGTACGGTTGCCATCCATGTGGTAGTTTGAGCACACACATTAGGTTCTGCAGGAAGTGGAAATTTTGGCCGAATGGAGAGAGCCCAGCTTCGCCCCAGTCAAGAACGCCTTTGAGGTGGCAGGTCTCCCTGTCGACGATGAGATTTGCAGTGCTGAAATCACGGTGGAGGAGGACCACTGGCAAATTGACGATAGCATCTATAGAATCGATGCATCTTTGAATGGCATTATGAAACCGAGGCGGGAATGACTGCAGAAGTGCTCCGAGGTCTTTGATATACTCTTGGCGTAGATTACTTCTGAAACCCAAGGGGGCTTGCTGAGGGGAATTCCATGAGGCGGCAAAAAATCTGAAATTAATTAGCATAGCCCCCTAGTTAATATGACCTGAATCTTACGATGCAATGTCTCCCATAAGCGTTTTCCGGCAGGCGAAGCTCTCCTTTGAATTGATGAAATACCTGTCGGCAAGGATAAAGTCGAGATAGCTTATGCCTGGTATCCTACGCATCGAATAGGCGTGAACTCCCCCTAACTGTCCATAAGTCGTGACCTCTGGGACGATGGAACCGTGTATATTGTGTGCCAGTCGAAGAACATCCACATCAAGAGGCAAAGACGAGAGACGAAACTGGAAAACGTATTCAAGGTTGCATCCGGCATAGACTGTATAGCTGCAGTTTCCTTGGACAGCCACAGGCTCAACCCTACCACCCACCATACCAATAGCCATCTTATCGCAGGCGGTGCTGTTGGTCGCTGTTTTAGCAAAGAATTTCGAAATCACTGTGTCCAGGCGATAGGGATGCCCTGGAGACATGGCAGCGAGAAAGCCTTGGAAATGCATGTTGGGGTATGAGAAGTATAACAAGCTTGATAGCTATAATGAATTCTGTGATGAAGCAAGAACGTTGATATTTCTTTGTTAAAGATACGAAGTACGAAGGGAATGAGACTGAAGTTATATATTTTAATTCTATAGCTATACTGCCCCTTCTCTTTCAGAACGATAGAGCTTACAGCCACAATCTGTTTCATTCCAACAAGCAGATTATCCAACTTTTACTGCGGACATAAATCGTATAACATCTACTGCGAATAGAGGCCTGCTTTAGGTCGAGGGCCATCTAACAGAAGTTCTACACCTGCCATATGGGGACATCAAACATCCAACATAATCTACAAAGAGGCCAATTATTTACATAGCTTACCGCATGGAGCATATCTTATAACACACATTAAGGCGCAGCTCAAAATGAGAATCACAAATGTAGTGGCTTTGTCAGTATAGAAACCTGAAGTGAGGGCTATTGTTGGTTATGACCTCTAACATTTATAACCGCTGGAGTAGATGACGAGAGGAAGCCATAATAATGGCCTTAATAACATGTTAGAAAACAGGTTGGAATTTAAGGTCGTAGCAATCTACCGAATAGAGAACTCGCATCCACTACCAAATATGGTACATGTGATATCTGTGTGGCACATCCCAAGTGATGATGTCTAACTAGCCCGCCGTAGTAAAGTTTCATACGTATCACACTCACAATACTAAGGAATGGCGCTTCCGTTGGCTAACCAACAATTCTACAGTCTTCTATCTAACAACACAAAAACTTGAGTCACGGGGGTTGGCCACAGTGATACGGGCCAGTTTTGCAAGTCCCATTCGTCGCTCTCATCAGTTGGTTTCGCCTGGTCGCTTAGCAACTCGACCAGGCGGAATCGCTGTGGAGTAAGTGGAGATCGCTTGCTCCCGAAGACAACCCGTCCACGTCGCCACAGTATCCACCCGGAATAGGCGCCAGGGACAGAGCCGCAGCCTTCAACTCTCACACCGCTTCGCTTGTCGATAACCTTCGTCCAGGCAGCGCATCAAATTTTTTATGGTTGTTTTCGCCTCCGAGTTTAGCAAACCCACCAATTATTATTGGAAAAGTTGGCAAATTTGTTATCCGCGAAAATGAAATACATACTTGTATCAGGAGGTAAACAGACAGAGCTCCGACACCCTTATATATGTGTCTAACACAGGTACAGGTGTGGTCAGCGGCGTTGGGAAGGGTATTATTGGTATGCATCGCCCTCAAAATATTTATGTTATGGAAACTTACTTATCTTGCTCAAAAGCATCCAGCACTGGACTGCTTCTCAAGACCAAGGGCTTAAGCGTGACGATGATCAAGATCGACCCCTACATAAACGTCGATGCAGGAACCATGGCGCCCACGGAACATGGAGAAGTTTTCGTGCTTGACGACGGAGGGGAAGTGGACCTAGATCTCGGAAACTACGAGCGCTACCTTAACATCACGTTGACCCGGGAGCATAATATCACCACAGGGAAAATATACCAGCACGTCATTGAAGCTGAACGAAGGGGCGTGTATTTGGGCAAAACAGTCCAGATCGTCCCGCATCTTGTCGATGCAATCGCAGACTGGATAGAGCGCGTGGCGCAGATACCGGTTGATGATACAAAGGAAGCGCCAGACGTGTGTGTGATTGAGCTTGGGGGTACGGCAGGCGACATGGAGAATGCGCCCTTCTTGGAAGCTTTGAGGCGTCTACGAGGGAGAGTTGGGGAAGATCAGTGGACGCATATTCTGGTCACCTTGGTTCCTGTGATAATGAATGACGAGCAAAAGACCAAGCCTACGCAGGCGGCCATGCGAGATGTGCTTTCCACTGGCCTGAAGCCAGATCTAGTAAGTACATTTTGCCGGCCATCTGTGGATCTACTAATTTTCAACAGATTGCATGCCGGTGCGAAGTGCCCCTCGCAAAATCCACGATAGACAAGGTTGCTTCGTCGTGCAATGTGAAGGTAGATAACATCATCGCTGTTCACAATGTTCCGTCTACATATCACGTCCCAGCCCTGTTGGAAGACCAGGGCCTGCTCCCATCGATCACCAAACTTCTCCGCCTTGATATCCTGGAGAAGACCCAGAAACAGATCGCGAATGGTGCCAAAATATGGACAGACTGGAAAGTCCTGACTGCGCCTCGAAGTGAGTCTTGTAAAAGCGTAACAATCGCCCTGGTTGGTAAATACACGACCTTCATGGACTCGTATGTATCAGTTTTAAAATCACTGGAACACTGTGTCATGGCCCGGGAACACAAACTCAACCTCGTTGCCGTGGAAGCCTCACACTTGGAAAAATCCGTCGAGACATCCTCTCAAGGAGACTATGACTTGGCGTGGAACAAACTCCGCTCAGCGGACGGTATTCTCGTTCCCGGTGGGTTTGGTGAGCGTGGCACAGAAGGCATGATTGCAGCTGCAAAATGGGCAAGAGAAAACAAGACTCCATACCTAGGTATATGCCTGGGTATGCAAGTGGCCGTCATTGAGTATGCACGTCACATGTGCAATATCCCCAAAGCAGGCTCGATTGAGCTCTCTGCGAATTGCCCAGACCCAATTATCATATTCATGCCAGAGATTGACAAGGAGACTATGGGCGGTACAATGAGACTCGGTAGCCGACCAACTATCTTCCAAGAAGGAAGCGAGTGGTCGAAATTGCGGGAATTGTATGAGGGGAAGGAAGTCATCAGTGAGCGCCATCGCCACCGGTATGAGGTTAACCCCGAGTATATTGAGCGTCTCGGCGCAGCCGGACTCCATTTCATTGGCAAGGACGACAAAAACGTCCGCATGGAGGTTATCGAACTCAAAGACCATCCTTGGTATGTAGGTGTACAGTTTCATCCCGAGTATCTGTCGCGAGTTCTGCAACCCAGTAAGCCTTATTTGGGATTTGTTTCTGCGGCAATCGCAAAGCGCGCAGGAGTAGAGGGTGTGGAGTTGGCAACCCCGACTACAAACGGCGTTTGAACGTGAGAAAGCAAGGTTTGGCTGTCAGGCACGAAGATTTACGTTTAGATTCCAGTATAGATTCGCCGTTAGAGATCTGGTATTTTAGCTACCAACGATGCACTAGCCTCGTAGATTTAAAGTTCAAATGAAACATAATCTGTGATATCAAGCTCGGCCGTAATGTACCTCCAATAACCGGCATCCATATCCGAGAGTAGTCTTCATGTGCAGTTAGAACCCTTAGCTCGTAGTCAATCTTTTGCTTAACGTCCATTCCGGATTTTGTAATAAGCCCACTCATACGATTCCGGAAGGTAAACGTGCCTAGGTCATTAAGACATAGCTCTGGCTGGCCTTTGGGCTCTGCCTGTTCTTCCATCTCGATCTCCAATATTTCCTCCTCAGACAACTCGTACTTTGGTGGCCCAGGGAAGGGAGGCCCTTTGAGGGAGGCGTCAAACTGGACAGTATCGAGATCATCACTGAATGCAAATCTTTTATAGTAAAGCCTGCGAAGAGACCAGGAAACCTGTGAAATGGCGTGAAGCGTGCGAGGATCCAAGTATGACATTATATTGGCGTATAGCTCAACTGGCAGCCGATCCTTTGTATGACGAGGCAGTTTTCGCCTCGCTGCGACATCGAAAAAAGTCTGCAGTTTCGCAAATCCCATGTGCTTGTGACAGACTTGTTTAAAAGTGGTCGCAACATCAGCCTCGCGCCTAAAAACAAGTTTGTCTGGATCGAAGGTCCAGTCGCTCTTCCTGTCCCTGTCTTGGATTGATATAACCTCCGTGCGTCTAACAACCTTGATGCCATCCTTCACATACGCCTCGAGCAAAATAACATCAAAAATTGAAAAGAGGATAGTTTGAAAACTGGTCTTTCCTTCCCTGAACCCGTACTCCACTGCTTTTGCTATGGCGGCCTCTGTATCTTGTCTCAGGATAGAGTCAGGCACAAGGCTCACAACGATGTTCTCAAACCAGTATAAAGTCTCATTTGGAGCTGAGCCAGGAGATACGCCAGGTTCATGGCATTCCATGCCAAATATTGGTACTGACAATGGCTTGCCATTGTTTCGATCAATAATATACCCCTCGACGTCATAGCCAGCGAATCTATTATAGTTGGCACGCTCCAAAAAGTAAAATCTCCCCGCAGCAATTGATAAAATTGCAAAGGCGAATTCACGAAAGGCAAAGCCATCGTGTCGCCAGCGAGGGGCATATTCCCAAAATCGCGTAGCATAAGGGTCAGCGAATTTTTCAAAGAACATCATTGACATGGCTTGCTGTATTGAAGGATTGGAAGGTGCAGCCGTTGCACTGACCACTGAATGGTTATACTGATGGTAAACTGCTTGATATTTGTCGCGGTCACCGAGAGAGTCCCCAAAGTAATTCTCCAAGTCAACTTTAGGGGGTAATGGTTGAGGCTCCATTGATTCATGTTCAGCCTTGCGGTGTCGAAGAAAATCCCAAAGATTATAAAAAGTATGGTTATTGACAGAGAAGGTCTCCCTGTCGAGATCGATGGTGTAATTTTTGGTGAGCCAGGAGAGACTGGAGGCCTCGTGTGTAATGCCCATATTAGTATCTACCTCATGCGCATCACTAAACGATGTGTCATTTACACGAGTTGCCATTTCGCGAATTAAAAGGTCAGTCCCCTTATTAAACAACGCGTAGGGGAGTCGTTCAAGAAATCCGTGTGGTCCTCTGTGGCTGACAGACCAGACCATGGTGCCGCGCAAACTGGCGCTAGGCCGATCTGCATACGGCTCCCACAAGTCCGTAAACTCAGCGAGGCGTGCCTTACTCGCATCGGATATGGTATAGGTGTGAACATCTAGCTGCGCCTTCAGGTTGGAGTGAGCTTCACGCTCATTCTTGAGCCATTCTGAGAAGATTTAGAAACACGGACAGGCTGAAAATCGAGCTAGAGATAGGGGTGACTATGTGTACTATACCTTTATACTGCACAGGATCTAGCGGTATTTCATCAATAATCAGATGTTCCTGGCTCTTTGGTGAAGCATAGTTGTGGCCATTGGAATATGCGAAATATTGGCCGTCGACAATGACAATTTCCATTCTGATGAAGCGCAGCTTGCACTTAAAGAGACAGGAAGGTCACCTAGCCCTTCTGCTTCCTACTTGAGTTGATAGGCCTTTTTTTGAAGATAGTTGATGTGGTACTTGGCCTCTACTTCTCGCTGTGGTTGTCCCAACGCAACCTGCAGTATACGTGGATGCCTGGCGGGACGATGGTGATGGTCACGGGTACACGGTACCCTTGACGTGCCAGTTCGGATCTGACAAATCAGAAAAGCGGCATTGGGAGCAAGGCTGGTGCATATATCCCGGTCACGGAACGGCCGCAGAACAAAGAGGACGTGGTAGTATCAGCGAGATCGGACGCGGTTTTCGAAATAACGTGTAGTTGAAAATTTGGCGCCTTTATTACCGTATTAGATTTCGGTCTATATTCTTCTTCTGCCCCGTTTTCGATTCGCATATAGGTATAGTTGGGTTTACAATTTTGGGCTTCGATTGTAACTGCCTAGTAACCCAATTGCTTAAATTCTACTCGACATGAGTGAGCACCATGGTGCCTATAGTAATAAACAAAAGTGGGATACAATCCACCCCACTCATGAGCCGTTACAAACCCATCTCAAAACCGAGGCAGGGATACAGTGTTCGCGGCTTTTGCAACAACACCGAAGACTTCCCTCCGTACCTCTTCCAAGGCCGATTCTTTAGAAAGCGCAGGAGGCGTTTGGTGCTGAGCAGGGTAGGACATGGGAGGCTATAGTTTGCTGTCTTGTAGTTGCAGATCTTCGCTGCCCCGTGAGATACCAACACCATTGCGAGCGCCCGGGGCCTTATCGATCCGTGGTAGTAACGGAAGATGATCTCAGTATTGGCAATTCGTACCGCCCTGCTGCATGCCGTGGTAGGTCTATATTGATGTTGAGGCCAAGTCGATTCATGTTGAACTTTCTTCCCAGAACTCTCTGATTTGAACCGCGCAGGCCTTTTCTGACCAAAGAAATTGTTTCAAGGTCGTCAGAACTGCTGGCCACGAGTTGTAAAGGTTTGTGAACTGTGACATATATTTATGTTTCAAAAATATAGTATATTCCAATCGAGTAGAGCGAATTGTAGTAAAAGCCCCGGCCGTATATATGAGCCAGAGTAACAAGTCGGGATGGTCGTCCCATACGCCGTTGTCGTCCGCCTGTCGAAGTTTGCTGAGAAGTTGCAATGATACGTGGGACTATGTCATCCAATGTCAGCATATATTTCTCCCGGAGGGAAGAGGCGTGGAATTAGATTGAGAGGACATGAGTAAATAATGATGGGTTGTACTGACAGGAATTGATGAAGCGCGCCAGTCTTTACAGCACAATTGGCATGCGAATATATAGGCCGCAAGATGGCAACAGTCTGAGAAAAGAGACACACTCTCCCCTGATAAACCAACCAGCCTGGACTGGATCGACGCTTGATGGTTGTCAATACGTATCATATCTGTGGCGTCGTCACAAACGAAATTGGGACAGTCTCGAACAGATTGCAGTCCATGCAGGTCTTCAAGTATCTCAACAAATTTTCCGCTGAGCAGACCCAAGCGTTTTTCAAACCCAGGCGATAGAACGTAGATATGCGTCAGGAAGGAATCTCTTCTCCACTGAAGCTCTGCAAAGGTTGTATGGTTGAAGACTGGACTTGCCCCTGTCATAATGGAACAATTCAAGTCCTGCCTATTGATCAAAGTCAGAAGGATGTTATCATGAACTTGGCGTAGTGATATACCAGAAAATGGCGCGTTTAATTCCGTCATTTAGATAGACCTGCTCCCTTGCACATACGCTGAGCAGCTGCCGTATAGCTCCCATGTGGAGTTGAACTTGAGGTCGCATTCCCAAACGAGCCTGTGCAGTTGTATAATTAGCATTTTGTAGCTCCAGTATGGCGGGGGAGAGCGGTATTGCCCGTTCGAATAAAAATCGCTTACATACCTCTACACCTGCAAGTAGCAAGATGGCTCCTATTACCGTCACAGAGGCAGCTGTGTTTGGAGAACCCATCCTTTCCGAAATGGACTTTGTCGCCTTGTTCAGATATCCAAGACACTCTTGGTTAATGCTTCCACCAGTCACGTCAAATGCATATGTGAGCATAACTGCATTCGAAAGCGCCGGATCATCAACATCGGTCCGGAAAACTGATTGGAAGGTCTCCAAGACAACGTCATCTTGCACCCTAGAAATTGGTTCTGCAGTCCGGCTAGCTGTGTCTGTGCCATTCAGTGTAAGCTCATGGAGAGACGATATAGACTTTCGATAAGTACTTACAATAGCTCAACAAAGATTTCAGCCTCCACGAATCGACAACAAGCATGTCAAACGGATCGTGAGTGCTTGGCGACAACGATGCCAAACCAATGCTTCGGGACTCTTGAATATTCTTTGTTGGAATCCCAACGCGAAAGTTGACATTTGATTTCTCCTGGAGCTTCCGTTTGGCCTTGAGACCTTGCCTTACAGCATGTGAGCGAGCCAAGCGGCTTGATTCGGGATCCTTTGCAGCTCTCGGATTATTGACTGAGACAAAACGAAAAGAATTGTCTGGGATAAAGTTAGTAATACAACTTAAATGCCAGTTACTCAAGAAATTCCCGCTTGCCTTCCTCAATATCGTTTTCTTTTCTAGCAAGTAGACCACGTGGTGAATTCGCCATTGTGTACTATACCACAGAAGGCTGACAAGATGATGTATCACAACTGAAGCGAAGGCTGGCTGGTGGCCAAGTTTAGATGATTTTCATGAAAAGGGAAGTATGTGAGACTTATCCTAAACAGTAGTATACTAGATATGTTTGAATGTGACCGAAAGGGCGCAATGTTATTAGCTGAATGCTTTGTAATGAAGTGGTGCCGAACTGGATCAGTAATCGTAAAACCCAACAGCTTTGGTAAGTCGGTATAGCTCCCAACGGTTGCGCCGTAACAAATCAGAATCCAACATCAGCTTACATAGGCAATGTTTTGGGCTATCTTATGCTTATTACGAATGAAAGTCGTCCTTGCTTCTTTTGGCAGTATATCAGTTCCAAAGGATTGTGGCGTCCGGCCTTCGGGTTTAGCGCCCCAGCCTAATGTTAATGGCACATTGCACTGTAGAGTTCGATAAAAGGGCCGCCACTCCCTCCGCCGAACTCCATCTCTCTCTCTCTCTCTCTCTCTCTCTATCTACTGTCACTCGCCGTGATTGCTATCCCTCTCTAATCAACAGGTTTTCTTATGGTGCAGTACATCCCTTGTTGCCTGAATGCCTATAAATGTAAATCTAAACTGACGCCTACAAGCCACCCCTACCCGCATCTCCAATCGCGATCCCCGTCACCCAAATGCATATAGTTGCAAATCATAACTGTTGCCTTTAACTGTCCATCAGCCTTACCGTCCTCTACTGCAACCCCAATCCCCACAATTGACGCCTACGACGTTACTCTTCCTTACTAACACCGGAAACCGGAATTCCCATTGCTGACACGTCCGTCTTCCCGCCCCACAACAGCAAAAACAGCTCATACCCCGCAAAATACCGAGCCCTAAAACCGCCGAACCCGTCATACCCAGCATTGAACGGTGGCAGCGGCCCAGCACGAGCACGATAATACGCACTTGAGACGGGTAGATCCCGAAAACCTCGGCACCGTGACCAGGAGCATACGACTCGATTGAAACCAAAGAAAAATGAAGCCCCTACACACTCCGTCCCTACCTCATCGGTGTCCAAGCCTCCAACAAACCCACATACAACTACCTACCGAGAATGGCACAAACCCGTCCTGCCCAGGGTGGAAACAGGCCCTTAGCCGAGGACGAAAATGAACAGCGGCCCCGAAGTACCCCAAACCTTCAATAACACATCCTACTATACGGCGTCTAGGCTCCTAGGCTAGCTCTCTAGCACCCCCGTCCGTCGCAGCTCTAGAGCAATCCACCACCGGGCTGATGCCCCAAAACGCCTCAAATGCCCCTCTTTTGCCCCCTCCGTTTCGGCTATCTTGGCTCCGCGACCCACCACAAGGACCATCCCAAACACTCGAGGCCGCCATCCCGAATATCCACACTCATATCCCCGTAAGAAAGTCACATGATAACAATAACATGTGCACACACTGATCGCCGTCAAAAGTGTTATCCGTTTCGAGTTTGTGCTATTTCAATCGCAAACAAAATCGAAACAGATAAGGAGCTCGTTCCCGTGCCCTCGCCTGGACCTGGAGACACCTATTTCCCCGCCCGCGTCGCAACGCTGAGAACCCTTGCATCGCATCAACCGATCAACCGATCAATTGATCGCCCGGTTACGATCGATTCGATAGACGAGGATGCGATAGGATACGACACACGATACGACAACAAAGCTTGAGAGAATTCGCGGCCGTGGTGGCTTTTAATCATGTCGCATCAGTATAGTCTATACCCGACGACGAGCGCCGCGGCGACTGGGGAGGCACCGCCGCTAACGCCACCGATGAGTCTATCGACGAGAGGGAGGTCGAGTACGAGTATGAGCTCCGTGAGCTTCGGTAAGGGGAGTAATGTTGGGAGTAAGAGGGAGAGTAAGGATAGTAAGGCGAGTGTGGGGTCAAGGAAGGATTGGATGGAGGCACCGTTGCCAAAGGGGGTTTCGATTGGAGGGAGAGGTATGTTGTATTTTGTTTTGTTTGCATCTATTCCGTTGCCTTTGCTTTCGTTCCTATACCCAGCAAGCGATTAATTGACATGTTCAATCCCCGTCTCCCCTTACCTCCATTTCCACAACTCGCCTCCAATTGACTCCATCCCATCATTCGATTCCCCGCCAACACCACCCCTATCCCCGTCATAACACACCCACGATATACCACCCCACTCCATATACCAAAACAAAAGAACTCCACACTAACAACCACTCCCCCGCACAGAAAACGTCCACAAAGCCGTCGCCCTCCTCGCCCCCGCCTTCGTAGATAATCCCCTCAACACCTACCTCCTCAACATCCTCGACCCCGTCGACCGGCGCGCCTACCTCCCCGAGTACTTCACCGCGCTCCTCACGCAAGCAACACTAAACGGCGGTTACATATTCGAGCACTCGAACTGGGAGAGCTGCGCGATTGTCCTGCCGCCCGGAAAGGGTGTCGGGAACCCGTTTACGCTCCTGCAATCGGGGTTGGTGGGTCTGTTGAGGAAGGTTGGTTTGGTTTGCGTCAAGCGGATGTTGGGGGAGTTTGAGGGGGCGGCAAAGAAGGGGAGGAAGAGGGGGTTGATGAAGGGAGAGGTGCCTTATTATGTCTTTTTCATTGGGACGCGGGCGGATCGTCAGGGAAGGGGGATGGGGACTATATTGTTGGAGGAAGTGTGTAGGAGGGCGGGGAATGAGGGGAGGAGTGTGTGGATAGAGTCTACATCGGCGGGAAGTGCGAGGTTGTTTCGACGTATGGGGTTTGTGGATGTGGGGGAAGCGGTGCTG
>JPJW01002114.1:0-18616 GCA_000750755.1 Pseudogymnoascus sp. VKM F-4513 (FW-928)
TACCTTTTAAGAAAGGTACCTTTTCCTAAAAGGTGCCTCTATTAACTAAGCTACCTACACTTCTCTACGTCTATTTCCTGCTGCTAATTAGCTGCACGTTATTTTACCATCTTAACATGTTATGTAGCATATAGGATGTAGGTTTCAGCTATAACACACAGCTTGCTTATGCCAGTACTTATAAGGCTGGAATACTCCCATATCTAGTAGCTGTAAAATATATGTAAGGTAGCTAGGAAACGCTACTATAATGATGTAGCTCTCTGTAGCCTATATGATAAATTCTAGGCTGGTATAGCTCACATGGGAGTCGAGTAGTAGAACTGTGGGATTCTCAGGGCTATGTAGAGTAGTAAGCTCTATAAAGTGCTCTAACCACCATAGAGCAAGCTGGCTATTAGAATAGCCAGTCTCTAAGAGCAATATCAGCTCATTCCCACTAAGGTTTTCAGGGTACCACGCTTCCATATGAATTTTACCTAGCACAACAAGTACCAGTGAAATTGTCTGTCCTCCTGCAGATACTGCCTCTATAATCGTAACAGATATACGATTCTCAGGGCTTGGAGTATAGAGCTGCTTTGCTGTCCAAGGGACTATAACCCTCTCACCTCCTAGAATTCCAATCCTAAAACCAGTTTCGTCCATATTCCAGATTGACTCTGGATTTATACCACGCTGTAGTACTAATTCCGTGTACTTTTCAAACCACTTAATAATGGCAGAAGGCTCCTGAGCTTGCGTACGGTGCCGAGCAAGAGGCTTTGTAGTGATAAAATGGAAATCCTTAAGCTGCTGCTTTATAAACTTATTAAGCCAGCTCTGTGATGGTGGGGGTACTAGGCTCTATAGGTGGCATACTGCCCTATAGACCATATGCCTATTAGCCCCTAGCCCTAGGTAATACTGCTCTAAAATCCAATTCTTAAGGGCTTCAATCTGGGCTGTAGTGAGCACCTTATTCTGGCCTCTGTGGGGTCGTGGTAGTGTGGCTACTCGGGCCATTCTAGACTGTATAGTCGACCTCGGGACCTTAAAAATCTTACTTGCAACACCTGCAGATTCAGAGGGGTGTGCTGTAAGCCATTCACAGGCTTTTGATAGAGGTGTCCCTTCCATTGAATAAATTACATTTATTACTATATAAGTTACTACGTGTGGGAATGTTCGAGATTTTGGTAAAGAGTAGCGGTGAACATATGCAAGTCGAATTTTGAGGTGCCGAACTTGCTTCCTCCTGTAAGCGAGTTGCCGAACTTGCTTCCTCCCACGATTAGTATGCGAGGTTCTTATTGGATTATACGCCTATGGAGTTACGCCGATCATCACCCTACATACATTTATTAATCCATCGTACGAGTAGAATGACGTTCGAAAGGCTTAAGTCGTGGTCTATTATAGCCTGAGCCCTTACTACGTACAGTCTCCTTTGGATCAATGCATAACTTAGGTCATGTTCCGTTTAGCCAATACGGGATATAACCCGAGTGGATGCTACTTTAGCAACACTGTCGCCCAGCATGAGCACAACTGGATGGAAATTTAATTATCCGTTACTAAATTGTTCTCAATCTAGTTATATTACACAACAAATCTAATCCATCTTTTGCCAAGACCTGCGTTTACTTTTTGGGACAGTGCCAGGAAGTAGCTTCACACTACCGAGGAGCAGTAACCAACATGAGCCACATCACGGGCATCCGGACATGGGTAATTTGTTTAAAGTCACAATGTTATTACGGCGCCTCCTTCATCTGGCGACAGTACCACCTATCTATATCCCTTTAAACCTTGCTTGTCTTCGTTGGTACGACTTCTAGGCCCCAGAGGATAAAACCCCCATCGAGTCGCGCTCGCTTTGTCCGCTTGTGCTCGTATAGAAAGCGCGGGGTAGAATAGCATTATTGTCGCATCATATCATTATTTGCCTCACTTATTATGCTTCATTCATGTCTTGTGAAATTTAGGCTTCTCGGGAAGTCAAACTTTGCGGGGAAGTGGGGTAGTCCTGTTCACACGATGTTGACAGATACCCCCTTGAAGCATACGATGACATTCGTCCAATGCGTATCAGTGGGGCTAGAATACTGTAAGGCACGGCGAATAGGATTTACACTAACTCAATATTATTGCAGTATATTGAGCCCGCCATGCCGGTGAGACTGCGTACTCTATATATGAAAATGTACTTGAAATATAGTCTCTTCATTATCGCCTTTAGAGCCCAACTCTACCAGAATAAAGACAGTGGAATAGAGTCTGCCAACGCACGGTAACCCTCCACGCCGGGATGAAGGAAGTCATCAAAGTTATACCGCTCCTGCATAACATTCGGGTGCTTCGGGTCTCGAAGGACCTTGTCGAAGTCCAAGACCGCATCGAATACCTTATTCTCACGGATCCACTTGTTCACGCGCTGCCTCGTCTTCTCTCTCTCCACATCCCACACAGGCTGGAATAGGTTGGCTGGCTGATTGAACGGTGTAATAGTGGCGATGAACACTTTGATTTTCGCAGCATGGATCCGATCCGCCATCTGCTGGTATGCCCAGATTAGTCGATCCGACGTCTCATGCTGTTCCTCGACGGAAGTCGTCGAGTTTCCCGTCCCGATATCATTGATACCCTCGTAAATCATAGCGAACTTGACATTCGGTTGCGACAGAACGTCCCGGTCAATGCGACTAAGTGCGTTCGGCCCAAGACCGTCGTGAAGCACGCGGTTACCGCCTGCAGCCTCGTTGGCGATGCCAATATGCGATGTGCGCCAATCCTTCAAGAGGCGGAGTGAAAGCTGATCTGCCCAGCGGTTATTGCCGTTGGTTGTGCTACCGCGGCCGTCGGTAATGCTGTCACCGACGATGGCGAATGTGCTTCCGAAGGGGTCTTCGACTTCAAGAGCGCTCAAGAAGTACCAATGTTCGGAGCTTGCAACGATGGATTCGGTCAAGTTTGCAGCAGTGACATGGTTGCCGTGGGCGTACCAACTTGTGATGCGGCTCCCGGGATGCGCGGTGATGTTCGTTCCAGCCTGGCCGGCTGCCGTGTAAAAGGTGACCGCAATGTTTTGTCTGGCCTTGACCTCAAAGTTAATTGGGTCAGAGACTACTTGAGCACCATTTGGAATGACGATTGATGATTTCCCACTGAATGTGACCTTCTGCAGAGTCCGAGTATGAATCGCGCGAGTGCCTGCCGGACCATCAGGGAGAGCGATGGTAACAGAGTCAATTGGCAAGTCGGTGGCCCCAAATACATTCGTGAATCTGAGGCGAACTGTTTTCCCAGGAATTGACACCTGGAACGTCGTACGAACGGTTGAATCAACGAAAACAGAGTCGGGCTGGGTCTAAAGAATGGGTTAGAAGGGTGCCGAAGCTGTCGTCGAGACACATACGTATGGAGCAGGAGGTAGATTGCCAACTTCACAGAGTTGTGGCATAGTCGCCCAGGTATCTACCCAGTGCGCATTTTTGTTCCCGTGAGCCGGAAGGCCAACCGTCGGAACAGCTACAGCTTGCTGGACAAAGGTCGCGGCAAGCGCCACGTAGGCTAATGCTGATCGCATCTTGAGCATTAAAACTATGCAGAGCTCCTTGGACAACTTTGATGCCTTGAAATACAGCTAAAAGTCACCCTCACAATCAATTGCGCCTCGACTTCGTCTTATATGAGCCATGGTTCTGGCGTCAGCACTGACGTCTGTCAATTTCGCCATACGATTCTCATTTCGTTATCCAACCCAACATAGGCTTCGGATAAAAGGCACAGGGAGCTAGATTGTGTCCTATTAGCAGCCGCAAGGAATGCAATATGGACTGAGGGGTTCGGAACAGGAACAACTACGGATGATCATTCTGCGTATTCAGGCTGTTGTCCAAGGTGTGGAGATTACAAGTGAGGAGTTATATTAAAGTTCGGTGTCGGTGGCATCGGCTAACCCCACCCGGCAGTTTAGCAGAACAGCTTACCCCACTTCCCCACCCTTACCCCAGGTCTGGGCGTCACTCTGTAGGTTGCCCCTGAAGCAATTGCATCGTTATGAGGGGTCATTATGTGCAAAATTTTTACTTCATGATTCATTTCATTAATTTAGCTGCTATGGAGTGGCTGGTATATATGCAACTAAAGCCTTGCTGGCACCCTCCATGCAATACTGGACGACCTCGACCTTGTCTCCTTCTGGTGCAAGCGTCGCAATCTGTCGCAAATCGGATGTCCTCGGCAGGAATAAGGCACACTCTGTAGACTTGCACATCTCGTGGATCTGCTTGGCAGAGTACGGCTGCATGGTATCAAGATTGAATATTTCGTCGCCCCGATATCCTGGGCCTCCCCAAGGTGGGCTAGCGAAGATAGTGGTCGTTTTGAAATCAATGTTCCCATTCTTGCCAACAAAGTCGAAGCAATCGTCGTTGACCCATGTAATCTTGTCTGCAACACCGTAGATGGCAGCGTTATTTTTAGCGCAGGCGATTACGGAGGGATCCTTCTCTATTGCAATGACCTTCTCCCAGCGTCCTGACCGAGCGAAGGCAATCGAATTCCCCCCTGCACCAGCGAAGATATCGACTATTGTGGTTTTTGAAGGATCTATCGAGGCTGCCATGTCCGAAGCTACCTGGACAGCAACTGGCTCTGGAGTTATCCCAAACCATGAGTCATCTGTCATATATACCCCTTCGTCGTATAATGAGAATATGCTGTATCGCTGTTGCCAATATTTTTGGAGGTCCCACGGTACTTCCGCCAAGCTTTCATAGTGATGGCACTCATCTGTAAGTCCAAATTCATCAACATAGCTCTGTTGTAGATCATCCATCTCAGGTTGACATTGATTGGTCGAGTCCGCCATTGGTTGCACTTTGACGATTATTAGGCGGTGTTTGCTGCGTTTCTTTCAAGGTAACGAATGGCCGTTCCAAATAGTCAATTTTGTCCCTGGTAAAAGACGGAATGACCTCTGATATAACGTCACAATAATCTCTTTCTAAACCTTCGGCCAAGTTCTTTATTGGAACCCGTGCTGCGGCGTATGACTTGGCGATACTGATATCACCCTTCTCGATAGCCTTAGCGAGGTCGATAATAAGTGGCTTGGCTCTTTTCCAGTTATGGGCGTTTTTGATCTTCTGGCCCGTTGATGGGGCAAGTAGCTTAAATCTTGGTTGGGCGATGTTGATAGGGACCTCTTTCACCCTGGCCGTTTTCTTCCGCAAGTTCTGGGCCTCGGAAGTGGTGACGGGTTTTGAAGGTGGGACCGGCTTCTCCAATTTAGCGACAAAGTCCTTAAATGATTGCTCAGGGCTTTTTGTATCGTTGTTATCCCCTCCAATTAATACTTCGGCACTCTTCTGATTGTTTGTCTGGCAGAGCTCGGCGTATAACTCTGTGGAAGTTTTCTCCGTGTGTGATGCTAGTGCTTCCGTGAGATTTTGTAGTGCTTGCTTGAGGGCGACCTTGTTTTCTGTGGCGTTGTGTAAATCTTGGGCACACGCGTGGAGCTGCTTCAAGGCTTGTATTCTCTGCTCTACCAACTTCGGGTCGCTGTTGATTGCGTCTAGTCTATCCTTTTGGCCCTTTCGTCTCTCGAATCTGATCTTGATCCTGTTTTGCTTCTTGGCTTTAGACGGTGCTGTCTTTGGCTTCTTCGGGGCTTTCGCAGCCTGTTCCGCCTCCCGTTGTCTCCGTAATTGCTTTGTTGTAAGCTTTTTCTCGGTGGGTCGTACGTCGTTCAGCTCAATATCTTCCGAAGAAATAGCAGCAGGTGGAGCTGGTGTAGCAAGTTGTTGCTTGCGTTGTTCCCCGTTGAGGTTCAGATCCGAGAATAGGCCGTAGAGTTGATGTTCGTTGTCCCTCTGTGAAAAAAAGTTGGACGAGTTCGCCAGTGGACGGCCGAACGATTGAAACGTCTGCGGGTTGGACGCCATTAGACCCAATGAGGCTCTGGCCGTAATAAGAAAATATTTCTTGGAGCTCACTATCTTAATAACCCTCGCCAATATTTGTCGCGCAGTTGTGTCGGTGAGTCGATTCGTGTGAAGCCAAGTTCAGTTGTGGCGTTGGCAGCCCCGCACTTAGATGTTGAGAGAGTTTGTCAGAGTCATGGAAGTGGATGCAAGCAGTAGCTGAGTAAGTAATTCAGATCGTAGCGGTGAAATATATCACAGGTTGATGCTGATCAGTTCCACGCTTGTTTGCTTTGCCCAGCTTCTTTGTTAAAAATATAAAAATTATCTTTCTGACAAGTTGACAGGGCTGAAGTTATTTAGCGTGGTGGGCACAAGGCTGCGCGCCAAGCCTTGAGGTGTAAATTTAGCCAATGACGAGGATGATACAGTACGTACCTGGTTGCAGGTGAGGCCAGAGCTCCATAAACCATAAACACCACCATCTCTGAAGCCACTGCCAAAGACTACCGAATTTCAATATCCCCATATAATACAATCGCATGCGGCTGGAACCAAGATGTTTAACGCACTAAATCGCTTTATCTCAAGGCTCGATTCCGACGCTCCAGCCCAAACCTCCACCTACAATGCATTCGGCTTCCAAGTCCTACGGAATAAGAATGCCGACCTTCCAATTGAGCCTTGGTTTGATTTTATAGTTGGCATCAATGGTCGCATGATTGTATGGTTTCACTCAAAAATTCTAACAGACGATCTCTAATAAACAAACAGGAGGACTCTGACCCCAGCCTCTTTGCCCAAGAAGTGCGCAACTGTGCGGGAGGCACTGTCACTCTTGGGCTCTGGAGCGCAAAGGTAATGCCTCTCTCACACCTCCATAGCTTTCATGAGCTTAACTAACGCGTTATTACTTACCAGGGCCAACGAACGCGCACGTTGCACATCCCCATTTCCCCAGACAACCCCACCCTCGGCATATCCCTCCAACACGCGCCCCTCTCCACTGTCGCAACAATCTGGCACATCCTCGACGTCCCCGCCAACTCTCCTGCCGACCTCGCCGGCCTCCTCCCCTACAGCGACTACATCCTCGGCACGCCCGAGGGAATTCTACACGGTGAAGCCGGCCTCGGCGAGCTGGTGGAGGACCACATCGGCCGCCCCCTCAGGCTATACGTTTACAACAACGAATACGACGTCACACGCGAGCTCACCATCCAACCGAGCCGAGACTGGGGCGGAGAGGGAGCGCTAGGGTGTGTGCTTGGATATGGTGCTCTGCATCGCATACCTGCACCGCTCAGTGAGCCTGTTGCCGAGCCGGGGTCGACGCTCTTCGATGGCGAGCCGGCGCGATTCTCGAACGAGGAGTCAAGAGCAGCTGCTCTAGCCGGCTCAACTACCACAACCGCTCCTTCCGACTTCCTCATCCCTGCACAGCTGACTGGATCGGCCCCACCTCCTGCAGCATCGTCAGACAAGGCGCATAGGAAACATGCGGGACGCGGGCATGATAAAACAGTACAGATGAAAGGGGGAAAGCTAGACGATTATTTTATGGAGGGCGAGCAGAAGAGCAGAGAGTTAGACTACGTTCCGAGTGCAAAATCTACAGGCACGCCGCCACCCCCGCCGCCTAAGAGTGGAGGACCTCCGAAGGCTGGAGCTGGCCCGCCCAGGGGAGGGCCGCCGAAGGCTGGAGAGTCAAAGGAAGCCGAGAAAGAGGAGGATAAAGCAACAGCTAGTTAGATATAATCCTGGGGGCCATCTAGTGCAAATAAATACCCATTAAGTTCCAAGTGGGAATTGCCTTGTTGGGATTTGTGACAAGACTTGTAGTTCGGCTGTATTTTGCATTATCTATTTACACCTAATATAAACCCCAATAATCGTCCCTAGTGTGGGAGTTCCCTACAACGCCTTTACAACCGCGCTCTCATCAAACAAATCATCCAACACCTGCCTCCTACATTCCTCCAATTCTATACCTCCCATCTCATATATTGTCTCAAACGCCCAGATACTAAGTTGACTGAAGAACGGTCTCAGGACCTTCGCGACTAATTCATCCCTCCTTTCTAGGTTAACGCCTCGCGTCTCTACTCGACCAGGGCCAATAAGGGGTCGCCGCATGGATTTATCTTTCGTATCTTCAGGTGCGACGCTCGTGCCCTCGAATGTACCAGAAAGCGTAGCTGACCCAAGTTCCTCCGCCAACTGATCAATCAATGCCGCTGGCTGATAGCTTGACGAGCTGGGCCGATAAACGGCATCAACTGTGTCCGTGATGAAAAGCCACTCGTGTAATTGGAAATCATCTGGAGCGATACACAACAGCAAGTCAAGAAGCTTACATGCTTGCAGGATGCTGAAGTTGTTCCAGGTGTCTGCTGGCCCACTGTGGTCTGGCGCAACCACCGATGAGATCGCAGCTTCTAGCTCGGCGTTGACAGTAGGCCACATGAACGCAAGATGAATTGGGCTGGTCTTCAGCACTAGAACGCGAAGAAGAATATATATCTCTGCTCGAGTAGTAGAAGAAGGCGACGAGGTGGTCGTGGCAGTGAGGAGCTCAACAATCTTGTCGTTGATGTCAGCTAGGGATGATACGAATGTATCATCGGGGACCGAGAGGATAAGCGTGGCAATACGGCGAAGATTGAGTTGTGTCTTTCGGTCGGCTTCAAGGCGAGCACTGGTAGCACCAACCCCAAACACAATACCGGCTGTTGTGGGCGGAGTAATGCGAGAAAGGAGTTCTGGCATGCGCTCCTTGTCGGTGATTGCCCATTGGCGGATAAGGGCCGTCCAGTGACTCTCGTACAGACTTGGTGGATTCGCAAAGAATCGAGAGTCGTTGAACGCGTCTCCTAGATCCCTCTTCCATACCTTTTGAGTGTTTGGCAGTCTTGAGATTTGGTACAGCAGAGTTAACAGGTTTACTGAAACGTTCTCTGGATATGCCTTGGATCGAATTGTCGGTCCAATAACACTAGTTGATATCGTATTGGCGGCAGCAAGGACTCTTTCAGGTTCAACCAAAACTTTCGGTAGGTTTGGGATAATGTTGGAAAGGATTTCAACAACATCTTCGGCCCTACGCTTTAAATTCGACGAGGACGAGACTTCAGAGTGTTTCTCAGCAGGCGGTTGTTGCGAAGTACTCATCGAATGGCCTATTGGGTTGGTCGTAAACGTCGCAGTTAAAAGTCTCATGAACAGGTCCTGTACAGATGTCAGTATGTTATAATTAATCCATATGTCAGCAAGACTTACAGCGAGATCCTTCCGCATTTTCCGCTGCTCCCCAAAGTTGGTATTATCCACCTTCTCTCCCAGAACCGAAGTAAACTCAAGAAGTCCAGGTAGTATTTGACGATGTGGGAATGGATTAGCAAGGATGTCTCTCAAAAATGTCATGCAATCCGTCCAGATCTCATCCATAGCGTCATCTTCCACGGATCTGGTATAATCAACCAAAAACACAACAATTTCCGTGTCAAGTAATGTGGATGTCAATGTAGACTTTCGGGTCTCATCCAACACTCCTGGATTGGTTCGACTGTATATGGCATCGAATATTGCCGGTATGGTATGTTTGGGTCTACTGCCATCCAGGACATGTAGCAAGTGAAAAGCTGCAGTGTACTGTGAGTTGCTCCCGATTGACGCTTTTTGCCAAATTTCGATTATGGTCTCTAGACATTCCAATGGCTCGGCGTGAAATAGGTGCTCCAGCAACCTTCTTGCGCGGTTTCGCATCCGGAGAGAGGTATAGCCGAAAGATGCGACGGAGTCGGCGTCTGGACTGAAGTCATCCCTGCCCCGTCCACCCCAGGACCAAATCTTGAAGCAGATCCTAACAGCATCTTGAAATGACAAAAGAACAGTAAGTCTGCTGTTGGCGGTCTGAGTCCTTGAATGATGCGTTTCCGTTGCAAAAACTCCTGAAACCATATTTCCGAAAAAACCCTGGGGCTGGTCTGGGCTTTTAACGGTCGGAGCTCGAGCTTCGTCTTTGAGCAGGCGCTCATGGCCGCGTGCAAGGACTAGTTCCAGTCCGTTGAGGAACGATATCAAGGTGGCTTCAGGCGCCGAGTTGGTTTTGACACTGCCATCGTATCCTTGGAATGTTTTCCGTAGGGCTTCAAATGTCTGGGAGATTTGGCTGCAAAATGTTTCGACCAGGGGGATAAGCACCTGGAATATTGTATCGGAATACAGATTTATGCATTCAGAGAGAAACACAATCCAATTATCCAGAACAGGTCGGCTATTCGGTGACACGAATGCTGCTTGCAAACAATCAAGCAACGCATTTGGCGGTGGATGTCGGCTCTCAGGCGGAATTTCAGTATGGGTAACTGCTTCCGATTGGACAGCACCACGGTTCGACTCCGGTGAGAGTGGGCGGTGCTCAAGCTTAGGAGACATGGGCGGGCTGATCGGTGACTCTTTCTTGAGTTTTAAGGAGGCCAAGACAACATCCAATAATGAAGCCTGCAAGAAAGGATCTGGATCTGCCAAGGATCGCTGCAGTTTGCTAATCAGATCAACCTCCAGGTTGAGATCAGCGAGGTTTGAGGAGTATGGGTTCGCCAAAATCTGATGTAGAACTGCCAACGCTGCCTGATGTAGCTGGCTAATAGATGAATTAAGTTGAGGCTCCTCCGGGTTGTGCGTCCCGTTTATTGCTCGCAAGCACACTTCCAGAAAGAACTCTTGGAGAGGAACATCGCCTTCGTGGGACCCGGTTAAATCAAATGCCTCGTCACTCTTTGGGATCAAAACTTTACTATTGGCAAGAGTTCCCCAGGTGCCCATTGTGGACCAGCGCAATATATTTAGGAAGGTCCGCAAGTAATACAGACAGTTATCGATATCATCATCTGCAGTATATTTCAACGCGGACTTTTCCGCGCTTGCGTTGCTTTCGGTTTCTGCAGGCTGTAGGAAGTTGAATCCAGCAAACTTTGAGACGAATAAATGGAATATCTTCTCAATCCCAGGAAGATTCTGTATCCAAATCCTAACAGACGTGAACAGCTGAGTCCTCTCGTCCGAAAGTGCATCAAGCAAAAGGAAAAGCGGTCGGCAGAGCATAATTTCGTAATCACCGGTACTTGGTGCCAGTCCAACCGAACTACTATCACCCTTCAAAGGTTTTGATGCTCTACGTTCGGTATGAACTGCATTGTCATGGAGAGTATGGGTCCACAAAACGGCGAACCTCCGACCAGGGTCGGCATCTCGACTTGTAAACATCCCAGTAACATCATGTTCCACTATGAGGCGGCATAAGGAGGCCTCTATTTCGCGATTTGCATCCCCTAAGCAAGTTTGAAGGTGCCAAAGGCCTCTCACAGCTTCCACATGGTATTTTGGACAGGACGGCGAGAGATATGACCAGGCAATGCAAACCAGCGGGTCAACTAACTCGGAGATTTGTTCCGGCTTCAAATATCGTGGGTATAAAGCCGTCACAATAACAATAATGGACGAAAAAACAGAGAATGGCGGCGGTGTGGATGCCGAAAGCTTGTTGTGAATTGCAGCAAGAAGTTCAGTAACATCTAGGGACTTAGCAACAGGAGCTGTTGTGATAAGTGCGACTAGAAGCCGAACTTTGACAGCGACATCAGCACTTGATATCGCAATGTTCAAGCTTCGGCTAGTTAGTCTCGTAGCTTCGCGTAGGAGCAGCTCAGAGACCTCTTGGGAGGAAAATGGGGGCGGAGAAACATCGAGATTGCCTTGGTTGTGGACATAAAAGTTGCGCACTTTGTCCATGATGGACTTATTGTCGATGGATAGAGAAGGCTGCTGGCGTTCCGACTCCGATTCGGTCGGTTTGGCTGAGATAAAAGCGCGTTCTGGTATCAGGCCTATCAAGTCTAGAACAATATTTGTTGCGAATGTTTTCACCTCAACGGAATCGATCTCCTTTGCTGCAGTCTCATCCAGCATCGCCAAAAGAGTCAAGGCAGTGATCGGCGCATGAACCAAAAGCATTTCTTCTTCCCTCACATTAAAGTTCGTGAGAATAAACCTTACAAGTGCAAGCTTGTCGAGTTTGGCGTCATTCGATGCCTTAGTCGAACCCACGGCCCCAGCAATCAGTCCTGTGATTTCGCTCCATATTAAACCGCTTTCCACCCCGTCAAAGAAGACACTAGCACTTCGCAGAACTTCATTGAAATCTGCTGCGGAAGTACTTTGTGATTGGTATCTCCTCACACTGCCAACCACTGGTAGAAACACTTCTGGTACAACGAGCCCTCCAATTTCCCATCGGTCCATTAGTGATAAACAGACTTTGAAGGGTCGAGCTCTTTCAGCTGGCGCGAGATGATCTCGAGCAATCATCTTCAAGATGGCTTGTGTCAACGGTTGAAGGCCGAATTCTTCGAAATAACTTGTCCTTGTGGCACTAATAGAGGGTGCACGGTCACGAGGACCTGCAGAAGCTGGATCCAGTCCGCTTTCTACCTCAGGGCCCGCGACAGGCTCAGGTCCCAAGAGCCAGCTCCATAAGCGCCTATTTAAGCTCATATCTCTTCGGGCTACTACGCCAGAGGCAGCAGTCATCAGCAGCTCCAAGTCGTCCGCTTTAACTCGGCTTTGAAAGACAGTAGCATGTAATGGTAGGTGAGTAACCAATAGGTCCAGGTACCCACGCTGTATGAGCAGTTGATCGTCCTTTAGCCCCGCTGCAAAGCATCGCAAAAGCAAACCGGGCTCAGGGGTGGTGATTATCTCTGTTCCATTCACTGGTTCTTGATCAATATTGGGCACCGACCCGCTTCGTGACCGAGCCTCAAGCTTTGGAAGGCTGCGGACAAGGTATGCTAGAGCGCCTAGCCTGCGATTCGCTCCAGTAATCGAGGCAAGAAAAAAGCATTGCCAAAAGTATTCATCTCCAGCGGTGTTTTCGTGGCCATCCTCGCTGCCCTTTGGCCGCACAGCTTTCTTGAAGTCATTAAGTAGCTTTAGCGTCTGATCAAAATCTTCGCTCGTTTCCTCTTCAAGCCCTGGGAGAAGTGCTAATATTATAGCTTTGAGTGCTGGGCGCAAAGACAGTGGGTCAAGCGGTACAAGATGTGTCTTGAGGAGGTCCAGAAACGGTGATCGCACTGTCAGGGACGCGAACGACAGAGTCGATGACAGACCAGGTAGGTATAGTGACAGATCTCTCGATAATGAATCCGTGCCAATTGTCGAGAATATGTAGTTGTACACTTCGATGGCCTTCTGGTGCACCCCCGAGGGTAGCGTTGGGTTGAGGCATTGGGCTAGTCTTCGAGCAACGATTCCCTTGGAGGGAATAACCGTTATGTTAGCTGGGCGGGCTTGCAAGGTCTGTATCGCATCGTCAGTTTATGTATCACTCGGCGTTTATGGACAGCCATACCTTTAGTAACCTTCCCAGAAACGAGATGTAGTCCGCCCATTCCTGTAGCTGGCTATCGAACAATGCTAGTGACCTGTCGACACCGGTTGCGTATCTCCGGAACGTTTTGTCTTTGCTAAGGGCTTCTTCTATTGATACACGTCAGCTCCGATTCTCATGCGTCCCTTGCGCAGTAGATGTTACCTTCACCCCGCCATTTCCTAGAAATCGGCGATGCTCTGCCTGAATTGGTTGGCGAGGACGTCTGCTGGCGCCCTGGAGCGGGGTCAAGAGCCATTTCGAAGAGAATGTCGGTCAGGCCGTTCCGGCATGCTACAAATTATTCGCAAAGCAGTCTTCGTAATTCGCGCCGCTGAATATTTCTTAAACTTTGAGCGCCGAAGTGGTCGTGGCCTGAATACAGATCTCACGGCAAGTTCCACCTTACCCCTGTGCCGCGCTATTGGAGCCTCTGACGTGAACGCGGCACGGCAACGTGGGATAATCCCTGGCAAGTCCCATCGATAGCTGTTCCCACCCCACATTTTGGGACACATGGAATCAACCACCAAAGACGTCGACGCGCCAACATCTTACTCCCTCCTCACGCTACTCAGGCCCTCAATATTTGGGCAGGCTAAAGAGCAGAATAATGGGATTGTTTTGCCGAATACAATGGAAGATGAAGCAGCAGCTTCCGCCGCTCTGAGCGAGACCGATGGCAATGGAGGGGCAGCTGAGGCAGAGACGGCCCCGACTGGCGCCATAGTCGACGATAACAATGACTCCAAGGAGACCCCGCCTCTGCTGCCACCTCGACTACCTCCTAGGCCGGCGCAAGTCGATTCACAGGAGCGACCTTCGACGCCATTATCGGCGAGACCCAAGCTCCAAGCCCAGCCGACCACAGCACTGTCCTCGATAGATATCCAGACACTGTCATTTCCAGACGGAAGCAGAGGCACATTCTCATCGACAGACAACACGTCAGCTCCATCTGCTGCAGGAACATCCGTACTAGACTATAGCCATAGAAGAGGCTCACAGGGCGGGAACGACGCAGATGATAATGCAAGCTTGCAAACCTTCACCGGAACCACACACACTGGAGGAGGCGGTGATCTGGAAAGTCTGCTAGGAGGTTCCAACGCGCAAAGCGCAGCATGGAAAATGCTGTCTGGGCAGGCAGAGACTGTTAATCCGTTTGAGACCATTGAACATTTGGAAAACGATAAGCTCGCGACATTCGAGCACGAATTCGACGAAATACATGACGTCGACAGCGAGATGGGCAACGAGGAGCAACTGCTGGAACAGTTCAAGTCTAAACTCAAGCACTACATGATATTTTCATCGGCAGGAAAGCCCATATATAGCAGGCATGGCGATGTCAACCTGATCAATGGCTATATCGGTGTCATCCAGACGATTATTTCATTCTACGAAGAATCAAACGACCCCCTTCAATCCTTCACCGCCGGCGACACCAAGTTCGTAGTATCCGCACAAGGCCCCCTCTACTTCGCCGCAATTAGCAGCCTAGGCGAGAGCGAAACCCAACTCCGCATCCAACTCGACGCCCTCTACATGCAAATCCTGTCCACCCTCACCCTCCCTCGGCTCACCCACATCTTCTCCAACCGGCCCTCCACCGACCTCCGCCGCCCCCTCGAAGGCACCGACGTCCTCCTCTCCTCCCTCGCCGACACATTCACCAAGGGCTCCGCTTCCACCCTCCTCTCCGCGCTCGAGTGTCTCAAGCTCCGCAAATCCCACCGCCACACCATCAACAGCACGCTCCTCAAAACCCGCACCCCCAATCTCCTCTACGGTCTCCTCGTCGCCGGCGGCCGCCTCGTCAGCGTCGTCCGCCCAAAACGCCACTCCCTCCACCCAAGCGACCTCCAGCTCATCTTCAACATGCTCTTCGAAGCGAAAAGCATCCGCTCCGCCGGCGGCGAAAATTGGATCCCCCTCTGCCTCCCCGGCTTCAACAATACGGGGTACGTGTACATGTATGTTTCCTTCCTCGACGACGAAGCCTCCGACTCCCCGACCCCTGAAACCACCACCAACAGCCGCGACGACGCCATCGCCGTCCTCCTCATCAGCACCGACAAGGAGAGTTTCTACGAGCTCAAACAAATGCGCGATGCTGTCGTCGCGCAGCTCCACAAATCAGGCAGCCTGGACATCATCAAAGCCGCTGTCCGCGCAGGTCGGCCTAGCACAACTGATATCGTCCCCGGCACCCAGCTGAGGCATTTCCTGTATAAGAGCCGCGCGAATGTGCAGTTCACAACTAGTAGCTATGCGCCGCATTTTAACTCTCTAATCTCGCATCGCCGGTATGTGCCCTCTCCCCCCTACCTTTGCTCCCCTCGCCCACATCCATCACAAACCCAGCAAACTAACCCCTCCCCCCGTCCTAGGCTACACACACTCTACCAAACCCTGCACACCACCTCGCACGCGCGCACCACCCCCACCAAAGTCCTCCACTGCGTCTCCCGCACGGCCATCGCGCTCGTCTGGGCCACGCCCGTGTTCGAGTTCTACTGCGTTGCGGGGCCGAATTGTGCGAGGAGTGCGCTGCTGATGGGCGCGAGTCGCGTGGTGCAGTGGGTGAGGAGGGAGGAGGAGAGGTTGTTTATTATTGGGGGGGCGGTGTTTTAGGGGTGTGTGTGATGGTAGAGTAGAGTGGGGATGGGTGCATGGGGCAATGGGGTGGGCTGTATGGCTGTGGGATGTTGGTGGGGTTGTTGGGGCTTTTTTTGGTGGCGTTGTGGGTGGAAGGGGGGGTTATCATATTCGAGTTCTCATATTCACAATATCACTGCAGCAAGTATGGTATCCACTAGGGACAGAGAAGGTATATATGTACAACCAACCAATAGGCAAAGGTTACATACATTGTTACAACAAATCAAGTAAAATCTATTAAGAGAATGGGGGTATGATATACTAAGACACAAAATAATCCTCCACAAACCTCCCCCCGCCGCCCCTGCGCATTCACCGCGCCCACATACATTCATCCCATGCAACGCTCCACCCGCCGTACAAAACACCACGAAACACACACACAGCCAGTCTAGGAGACAATAACAGCCTTCCCAAACTGCGGGGCATTAATCACAATCCCCGTCAGACACCCCGCAATAATTCCCGTACAAGGCAGCGTAATGATCCAGCCAAAGTAAATCCACGCAATCATGCGCCAGTTAATCGCCCTCCACGTACCAGCGCAGAGACCAACACCAACGGTGGCACCGGAGATGCACTGGGTGGTTGAGATGGGGAGCGCGAGACGCGTGGCCATCACGACGGTGACGGCGGAGCCCAGCTCCATGGAGAAACCGCGCGAGGGAGAGTGGAGCGTGATGCGGTTGCCGAGTTGGCGCATCATGTTGTAGCCGTAGAACCAGAGACCGATGGAGAGGGCGGCGCCGCAGTAGGCGAGGACCCAGATGGGGACGTCGGAGGACTTCTTGAGCTCGTACTTGCTAGAGTTCCAGATGGTGTAGACGGTGGCGAGGGGGCCGACGGCGCTGGGGGGTGAGTTAGTTTGGTGTTTTTCTTGGAGGAGGTGAGGGGGGAAACTTACTTGGCGACATCGTTGGCACCGTGGGCGAAAGAGGCGGTACAGGCGGTGAGAACTTGGAGGAAGGAGTAGGTGTGCTCGGCCTTGTTGTCGTAGTGGGTAGCGGCGTCGTGGACAGACTTCAGGTCACCGACAAGGGCAGACGACTTCTTGGACTGGTGGCCTACAACATCCATGTCGACACCCCTGAAGAGAAGCCTCTTTGCAATCTGGAGAGGGTTCTTCTTTGGCTTCTCAGAAGTCTCGGTAGGAACATCAATGTTCTTCTGGATGCTGCCGGTCTTGCTTCCGTCGTTCTCAATGTCATGGTCGGCGGTAGGGACAGCAGATCCGTCGGTGGAGGAGCCGTTGCTGTAGTCGAAGGTCTGGTAGTAGTCGGTGACGATCTCGTGGCCCTCTGGCTTGGCGGGCACGGTACCGCGGCGGAGGAGAAGGGGGCCGAAGAAGATGTGGTACCACTTGAGCTGCCAATCCTCCTTGATCAGAAGGCGGTAGAGGTAAGGAAGGAGGAAGATGACAGTAAGAAGCGCGACTCCACCGCCAACACCGAAGATGCAGCCAAGAATGAGAGCAGTGCTGGGGTTCTTGATAGTAGTGGCACCCTTCCAGACGATAAGCACTGTGACTTGGTTAGCATCCGTTGTCGCGTTTCAGTTATGATAAATGATAATACATACTGGTCAGGATAGCAGTGGTGAAACCGAAGTAGATCGGCACCATGAAGAAGGCGGCCTTGACTGGGTTGGAGCGCTTCAAGACACCATACTTGGTGATGGTGAAGATAATGGCACCGAAGCAACCAGCAATTCCGGGAGCGATAGCCCAGGCAGCAAAGACCTGAGCAACACCCTTCCAGCCCCAGCTGACGTTCTTGGCTCCGACAGTCGCGACACCCATTCCAATGACACCACCCATGATGGAGTGAGTCGAGGAGACGGGCATACCAAGACGGGTAGCAATGGAGAGGTAGATCGAGGAACCGACGAGGGCACAGGTCATTCCGACCATGAGAACCGCGGGGTCCTTCTCGAAGAAGGAGATGTTCACAATTTTAGTGCGGATAGTATCAGCAACACGACCACCGACACCGATGGCACCTGCGAACTCCATAATAGTAGCCAAGCACATAGCCTGCCTCAGGGTCAGAGACCGCGACGAGACAGACGTAGCCCAAGAGTTGGCGACATCATTGGCACCTGAGACATGAAAAGTTAGTGTCACGTCACGTTAGGAGAAGAGGTAAGAATGCTGGCGGCAAGGCTGGGTATCATACCGATCATGAAGGCATCGAGGAAGCCAAAGATCATCGCAATAGCGAAGATATAGTCGAACTGGTGAAGCATGGCGACGGCTGGGCTGTGTACAGCTTCTGTGAGAGAAAAGTCTCTATGAAGCGGCCCCGAGGGTGTGGGATGTCGTCGTTTGTTGTGAGGTTGGACGAATATTCAAGGGAGAAAGGATGAGCGAAGCATACTTATATGTGACACCCATAAGATTAGAACGACCAACCGTGCCACCCCACGGGTATGATTAGGGAGGGGGGGTAGGAGGAGGGGAGGGGCGTACTCTTTTCGAGCTGTAATGGATACCATTACTGTAATAGTCGCTGTACTAGAAGTTGTAGTCGTCGGACTAGAAAGTGTACACCCCACAGTATGAGTAGCGTGCATGATGCAGGTGTATTGTATGTACACTTTTCCCTTAACTAAC
>JPJW01002116.1:0-23958 GCA_000750755.1 Pseudogymnoascus sp. VKM F-4513 (FW-928)
CGGCCGGCTGAGCTGGTGGGGCGGGAGTCGGCGTCGCGCTCGGATTCGGATTCGGAGGAGAGCTGGGAGGGGAGCGAGGCGTTCTTGTGGCGTCGTGTTGAGGGGCGCCTGCTGCTGCTGCTGCTGCTGTTGGAGGCGGCGGACTTTTCGAGGAGCGGATTGAGCTCGCTGCTCGGGTCGTCGAGGTTCATTCGCCCTCCCCAGATGTAACCGCACACCCTCCGCACTTGAAAGAGGGGCGCAAAGTTCCCGTCGTGATCGTACATGCATGCTATTATATAAAATCCAGGCGCCATTATCGCTGAAACTACCCATCGTACAGAGTTCACAAAGGCGGCCGCTATTTGTTTCGAGAAGAAGACAAAGCCCCGAGGCCGCGACTGTATATCCGCCTTCCTATCTTCGAGCATTGGGGACTTCTCGTCCAGGTCGGTGTGCAGGGCCTCTGCGTGGTTTTCTTCCTCTCCCTCGGCCGCGCCCTCCTCTTCGTCGTGCTCGTCTACAGCATCCTCGGCAAAACCGCTGGGCTGTACTGGCGAGCTGCCGGCTAGGTTCATGGAGCCGACATAGGAGTTCTTTCGTGAAGGCGGCGGCGAAACCCGCGCCGATAGGATGTTGAGAGAGTTCATCTTCGTATCCAAGCCATGAATGAGAGGTGGCGTTGGGGAGTTCAAGGGGTGGCGCGTTTAAGGCAGCGAGGCGCTGGTAGAAGGTGTCTATAACAGCCAAAGGCCACGATTCAGTTTCGTAGGCAGCCCTGGTATCGTAGGGAGTATCTTTCTCTTGCGACTACTCTATTGTAGCAGGTTGTCGGATGCGACTGTCGCAGAGCGTCGTAATCTTACAATGATCCTGTCTCCTTTGCTGAAGCTGGGCGGGGATGCGAATGGCAAACAAAGGCGACAGAAAGTACAATCTTGCTCTTGCCTGTAAATCCGCGGATTTGACGGCTACGAAACAAGTCCCTTTCGAGTTGAGTTGTTGAGCTTCTTCGTACTGTTGATGACGGTGGTTGGGTTGGCGTTGACATCCACGGCCCGAGCTTCGCCGGAACCCTTGCACTGTCGTCCACGGAACATTTTCCGAACATTGGAGCGATGAGCAACTTCCAGCCTCACCCAACTGTTAATAATAGCCTTACAATTTGCGCCTTTTACTCTCTCCCAACCTTCGCGCATACTACGACGGCATAGAGGGATACACGTTTAAGGCCTACTCAATTGCGACTCACTGCCCACAAACTTAGCTTAAAAACGGAGGAGTCACACAATTCAGCCTCATAAAACGGACGAAGTCAACCCCCCCGCCCCCGCGCGACAATGGCGCCTACCCAAGCTGGCTCCACGCCAACCCTGTCGACATTCCTAGCATATCTCAAGGACAAGGAGAATAACCCCGTAGAGTCATGCATTGAGTTGCTGGTCTCGTACGTTGCCCTCGCAAGCTTTTGTCGCGTTGCGAACATATACTGATTCACACTCAGACTCCTCAAACAGAGACAAATCAGAAATTCGCGACCATGCGCCGTTGCTACGGCAAAACTTTTACGCCGGGTCGTATCGAGCATGAAATGGAGAGACGCGGAGGACCTCATTCGACGCATACAGGATGTGGGACAAAGGCTTATGGAGGCTCAGCCAAGAGAGATGGTGGTGGGCAACATTGTCCGACGTGTGTTGGGTCTGATCAGGGATGAAATTCTGGAGGATAGAAATGAGGACGTCAGCAGTGATGCTGGCTCTGTGACGCCAAATCGAATGCACGCCGCCCCAGCATTAACCCACCCACGACCATCCACCGCCGACTCAGCGTCTGCGAGAAGCCCGTTTGATCAACATGCAAGACCGTCTCTCATGACTTCTCACACATCATACGCAGTAGTCAGCGGAGTCCCTGCTGTCCAGTCTATGTTCAGCCTCCTCTCAGCTACTCCATCCGAGGACCCTACACCACCAGGAGTGTCTTCACCGAACGACAAGGGCGTTGATGCAGCGGCACTATCGAGGAGGATTACAACTAGCACTCGCGACTTGAAATCGGAGATCTGTGACGGCATCAACGAGATCATCGACGAACTTCTCCAATCCGACGAGCGAATTGCGGGTTACGCCCACGAGCACATCCACTCCAACGAGATTATTCTCACACATACATCGTCACAGACGGTACACCAATTTCTCCTCAAAGCAGCAGCAAAGCGAAAGTTTACTGTTATTGTCGCGGAATCATACCCCAATGATCATGAGCAGACTCATAGTGCTGCTATGGGTGTGCTAACTCCACATGACGATGAGGAGGATGAACTGGGTCTGGAGCAGTTCCAAAAGTCATTAACAGCAGCTGGCCTCACCGTGGTCCTGATTACAGATTCGTCCGTCTTCGCGATCATGTCGCGAGTGAACAAGGTGATCCTGGCAACACATGCGGTTATTGCCAACGGCGGTCTGGTTGCAGCATCTGGGGCTCGCATCATCGCCAAAGCCGCCAACAAGCACAGGACGCCCGTCATTGTGGTGTCCGGTGTTTATAAGCTTAGCCCCCAGTATCCATATGAGTTTGAATCACTGATCGAATATGGCGACCCATCAAAGATTATCACCTACGAGGACGGCGACTTTGTGGAAAAGATGGACGTCGAGAACCCACTCTTTGACTATGTCCCTCCGGAGCTTGTTGACCTTTACATCACCAATCTGTAAGTTCAACCATTTTTTTGTCGAAGCCTCAACATAAATCCCGCCATACTAACAATTCATAGCGGGGCACACGCACCATCATATCTCTACAGAATCGTGGCGGATCATTATAAGCCCGAGGATACAAACTTTCATAACCCCGAAGTCCGATTTTGAGGGACCAAAAGCTACCAAAAACAAGCTGTCATAACGTTTTAGCGATCGGCGACACGCGTCCTCGCCGTCACCTTTTCAGGATAGAATGCGCTTTGCAAGGCTTGTTTCTGCCGCATCGACAATTGACTTGTTCGCCAGTCTCTGGTTGGGTTGCATAAAATGGTGGGATACGCGTAAGCTGGCATGGTGCCGGTTTGCTGACGTCCGTTGACGATCTGTCACTAACCTATGGTTGGGTCGCTCGGTAGGGCCGCGTTGGCTCAGCCTTGCATATCCCTGTGACATCCAGTAGCGGCAAGGGACCTTCCCCGCTCAAATAGATAATAGAGTCAATCCTGCCAGGCAGCTCTGCAGAAATGCGACAACGTGCAAAGACTTTGTGGAATCCTACCTGTCGTGATCTTCGGTGATGCTCTAAATCTTGAACTGTCGATAGACGTCGGCACAACAGTAAGACTTATTGTCTGCTTATCGATCACCCATTTACTACCACAAACCAGCGGTTTGGTACACCTGCAGTCATGGATAACGCTCCCCCTCCTCCCTACAGTGAGACGGACATATATTCGAACTCCGGTCAATCGCCCTTGGCCGCTCCTCCAGACCTAAGCCGTTCCACCACGCAAACCGATGATGCCTCTCAGGCTTCGACTAATAATTCGGTCATTTATACCCCAGCTGAGTCCGTGAACGACGACTCTTATGCATCGGCCGCACGCCTATACTTCGACAGCCGCCCGGCCCCTCGGAAGGTTCCCAGACGCCCCATTCCGCATGAGATCGTTGTAGGGCCTATGAGCGTACCAAGCGACCTGCCTTACATCGCCGAATTCGCAGATTTAGATATTACAACTCAAGACTGGGCGACATTTATAAACTATGTTATCCCACATCATATCGATCAATCCAACGAGCTCGTCGCGAGTGAGAAAATGAAGGCAGAGGTCCTCGACAGGCGCATGCATGGACTTACTCTTTCGTCGGAAGGCGATTCAGATCTATCTGCTGTTGATGCGCAGCTAAATACCCTCCAGCCTTCCAAAGTCGATCTCTCGGGACCTCCGGAAGATGATATCGCGGCAGTGGTCTTGGAGTGGAACACTGGGTTCTTCGGGCCCAGAGGCGTCCGTATCGTAGCTAATGTGGTCGAACCTGACCCTCCTGCTCTTCCACCAAGGACTACCACCGAGCAACCGGCTACGAGATCAGTACCTTCTAGGCCGGGATGGCAGACGACCCCAAGCTCTGAATCGATATCAGATGGTGTGGGCCAAGAACGTGAACAAAGGGGTTGGGGCTGGGGCCCTCAGGGACCGGGGCGCAGAGGTGAACACGGAGACGGGCACGGACACGGACATGGGCGTGGTCGCCGAGGGCACGGGCATGGCCGCTTCGAAAGGGGTGGATTTAGAGGAGGCCACCCTCCTGGATTTAGGGTTGGCCGCCGCGGAGGATTGGTATGTGCGGATGCCTCCGGATTTCACGTTGGGAACGTGATGTCCGCGGGGAATGATGGCTTCCGACTTGGGAATATGGTTGCAGATAAATCTGGATTTCGCATCGGCAATATGCTTGTTGCCAATGATGACGGGTTCAAACTTGGGAGCATGACCTTTGGGAATGGGAACTCAAATACCCCTCGTGGAGTGCCACCAAACCCATATACCGAGCGAGGACGAAGCATGAAGCATGGAGTAGACAAGAATGGCCGCGATAGATCGAGGTCAATCAGCTCGCACAGCTCATCTGGTGATGATACGGTCGGGACCGATGATTCGGAGGGAAGCTTACCTGACGTCGGTGATTTGAAACCAAATCAGCTGCATGTCATGAAACAGAGTCTGATGGAATGGCTCAACCACCCCGAGCAGCCAGTTAGCAAGGAAAGCGTCAAGTCTCTCAAGAATGACATCAAATTAGCTAAGCATGCGAGGAAGCCGGAAGGGCAGGAGCTTACCGAACTAAAAGCAGAGCTCAGGGCATTGACCAAGGCATTCAAGGAGCTGAAGAAAAGTAGGGCAGTGAAGAGGAAGTCAGTACGGAAGGAAAGGAGGAGACAGCGGAAAGAGCTGAGGTCGCAGGCGAAGCAGAGGAGAAAGGAGGAGAGAGCGGCGAGAAGGAGCCGGGGGAAGGGCAAAGAAAAGGCCGCTGCGATGGAATATGATGAGTATTCGCCGCTCGAAACAGGGTTCATTCATAACAGCACATCTGCCCCAGGGCTTCCGAATGGGCCGCCTGGCATGCGCAATATCCCTTCTATTCCCGGATTTCCAAATGGCCCACCTGGCATGCGCAACATGCCTACCATTCCCGGGTTTGAAAAGGGACCACATGGCATGCACATGTCCGGAAACTTCCCTGGTACCGGCTTCGACCCATTATCGCCCAGCTCGCCGAGATCTCCAGGAGAGGTCACAAAGGTCCAGGAAAAGCGTGAGCACTTAGGAAGGGAAGCAGAACGCATTCTGGCTGATGCGCGCGCTATGCACAAGGAAGCTGAAGAAACAAGGATACGGGCTGATCAGGAAAATGACGAAAAATCAACGCTGAAGCTCCTCGATGTGGCGAATGAGCTAGATGTCGAGGTAGAGAAGCTTTATGAGGCTGCCGACCGATTGATTGCGGAGTCTGTTCATCTAGAGGAGTATTTGAGGGGTATCAATGGCGGCGAGATGCCACAAAGGGATCCTGCCGACAAGGAGTATATAAGAAGGATGAGACAGGACAGTGGGGTTTCCACTTAATGAGGCGGGCAAATGGGAATGCTCTTGTTTCTTTTAACGATTTTCATGTATTTATGATAATTATGTGGTAGGCGCTGATCTCCAGCCGGTTGGGTCGTTGGATGGTACAATTCAACTTATATTAACATCATATTCGGTCTGATCCGGTACCTTACATTATCTGAATTGATCTGTCTTACTATCCAGAGCAATGCGGGCAAATTAACAACCCCCAGCAGCTCATCACACCGGACGATGACCCTTGTTGAATAGGTGCTCTTGCGTCTTTGCCGAAATTATATATTAACCCATGCCCAGATCTTGGAAAAGCTCTTGGGGTAGGTGCGGGGTACGACTGCACTAATATGTTCTCTCCGCTTATTGACAGCGCAATTTGGGGTAGTCGGGGCGGCTATGTTGCACGGAGAAATAGCTTACTCGTGCCAAATATTTGACTTTAAACTCCTGCGGCCAACAGCCCCGCCCCCGCCGGTCATTTTGCTGCACTATGAGAGCCTAGTTGTAAACCAAGCTTTTTCAATTGTTGACAACGGAAGATGAGAGCCCGGAGCCGATACAATATGATGCATGTCACTGGTTATAATAAGGAGCGCTTGCCTCTGTTGCCAATGGCAGCCGTGGACTCCTGGCAGCACGCGTTCGTGAAGCACTTCCAAATATGAAGATCGCAACGCTACTTACAGCTGCCTGTGTCGCCTTTCAAGGCACAGCAGCAGCGGCCGTTTCTGGCAAGCCGTCTACTTTCATAAGAGACTATGATAAGCGCGACTTGCTTCAGGATGTCGTTAGTCTGCCCTTCAAGCCCGTATGTGACAATGTTTATGATCTAAATGACACTTAGGTCACCTGGGACGAGCATTCCTTATTCATCCATGGGAAACGGGCTATGATTTTCTCTGGAGAAGTTCATCCTTGGAGGTATGTAATTTACTGAATTGAATGCCGTTTAATATTTGTCCTGGGACTATATTTTTTATTTGGCAGAATGAGAATTATCCAATTGAAGGCATTTTAATGCTACTTGCACCAATATCTGGAATATGTTACTATACTATCCGATTTAAATGAGAAAATAACACGATCCTGACATAATGCTAGACTTCCTGTGCCTTCGTTGTGGCTCGATCTTTTCGAAAAAATCAAGGCACTCGGATACAACACTGTGTCGTTCTATGTCGACTGGAACCTTCTTGAGGGGAAGCAAGGAGAGTTTAGAGCAGAAGGCGTATTTGCTTACGAGCCTTTCTTTGAAGCTGCTACTAAAGCTGGGATTTGGTTAATTGCAGTGAGTTCACTCCAGCTTGTTTAAATGATTCCAACTGAGACCATGGCCTCAGCGTCCAGGACCATATATCAATGCGGAAGTAGCAGCAGGTGGACTTCCAGGTTGGCTCCAGCGTCTCAAAGGCATGATCCGTACAAATGCAGACGACTATATAGAGGCAACAGAACTGTGAGCCTACTTGCTGTAAACCTCCAAAGATTTGTACTCACCTCGATAGATATGTTGCTTCGATCGGAAAAATAATTGCCAAAGCTCAAATCACGAATGGCGGCCCAGGTCAGCCCACCCAACCAACCCTTCCCTAAGGAAGCTACTGACCCGATTTAGTTATTCTATACCAACCTGAAAACGAGTATTCGGGAGGCATAGAACCCGCTATATTCCCTGATGGACCCTACTTTCAGCGTGTCATAGACCAGGTGCGGAAAGCTGGGATTGTTGTCCCCCTCATAAACAACGACGCTTGGTCCGGTGGCCACAATGCTCCAGGAACTGGACTCGGAGAAGTGGACATATATGCCCACGACAATTATCCGTAAGCATTACATGCCTTATCTCTGTTGGAGTACTAACGTTTGAGAAGAATTGGATTTGATTGCTCCGATCCCACGGTGTGGCCGGCAGATGGACTGAGAACCGATTTGTACTCGTCCCGCGTGGATATCAGCCCCAATACCCCCTACACCATCCCCGAGGTATGTGTCTACCTTGAACCAGCCTCATGGAATCGAACTGACATACTTTGACCTAGTTCCAAGGCGGTGCGTTCTCGCCCTGGGGAGGATGGCCCATTGATAAATGCGCCGAGCTTGTGAACCAAGAGGCAGAGCGTGTGCTTTACAAGAACAACTACGCTGCCGGTATCTCAATCATGAACCTCTACATGGTATTGTTCTCCTACCGCCTTATATAGTACTGAGTGCTAATTTTACTGATAGACTTATGGTGGACTAAACTGGGGAAACCTCGGTCACTATGGCGGCTTCTCTACTTACGACTACGGCGCTGTATGGTTACCTCCTGGTTCATGAATATCGTATCAAACTGACACGTAAAATAGGCAATTAAGGCTGACCGAACCATAACAAGAGAAAAGTACAGCGAGGCCAAGCTCCAAGCCCAATTTCTCAAAGCTTCGCCGGACTATTTAACCGCAGTCCCGACGAACCTTTCAACTACGCTGTACACAGACAATGCCAATCTTGCTGTAACTCCAGTTATTGGCAGCGAGGAACCATCGTCGTTCTACATTGTGAGACACAATATTTATAACAGCACGGAGACAACAACCTATAGCTTAAATATTGCAACGAGTGCAGGAAAGTTGACGGTCCCTCGACTGGGAGGAAAGCTGACACTCAACGGCCGAGATTCCAAGGTTCATGTCACTGATTACAACGTGGGAGGGACTACTCTTCTCTATTCCACTGCTGAAGTATTCACATGGAAGAAGTTCGATAGCGGCAAAGTCCTTATTCTGTATGGCGGCCCAGAGGAGCTCCATGAGGCATCTATCGTGTCAACAGCCAAGCCAACAATAGTTGAAGGTAAAGGAGTCACCACAAAGACGATCGATGGCAACATCGTGCTACAGTGGAAGACGACATCTTCCCGCCGCATTGTAAGAATCGGTGACCTGTCTGTATATATTCTTGGTAAGGATTACGCCTCCCACATGGATTCCCAGACTAACTAGTTAATTTAGACCGCAATTCTGCCTACAACTACTGGGTTCCAGACCTTGAAGATGGATCTGCTGTTATAGTCAAGGCTGGATATCTGGTTCGCACAGCTGCAACAAAGGGCAACACCCTTGAATTGACCGGTGACTTCAACGCCACGACCTCATTTGAGGTTATTGGCGCTCCAAAGTCAGCAAAGAGATTGACAATCAACGGCCAACATGTTGCGATCGAAACAAGCAAATCTACTGGATCCTGGCACGGTCTCGTTAAATACCACCAGCCATCTTTGAATATTCCAAACCTCGAGCATCTTCAATGGAAGTCTACTGATGCCTTGCCTGAGATCCAGACCAATTACGACGATTCGGCATGGCCATCTGCGGATAAAAAAACCAGCACAAATACGTATCGTAACCTGACTACTCCAACCAGTCTTTACTCCAGTGACTACGGTTTCCACTATGGGTATCTTATCTACCGTGGGCATTTTGTTGCAACGGGGCAGGAGACTACCATCACCATTTATACTCAGGGAAGGAACGCTTACGGTACTTCCGCATGGCTGAATGGAGTCGACCTGGGCTCCAACGTTGGCAATGCAACTGTTGGTGATAGCAACTCAACATACACCCTCGGCAAGCTCTCCAAGGGAAAGTCATACGTTCTGACGATGTTGATGGACAACATGGGATACGATGGAAACTGGGTTATCGGGTCTGATTCAATGAAGAACCCGAACGGGATATTGCATTACGAATTCGCGGGGAGAAAGCAATCGGATATTACTTGGAAGCTCACCGGAAACCTTGGCGGCGAAGATTATGTCGACAAGACTCGCGGCCCACTGAACGAAGGTGGCCTATTTCCTGAAAGACAAGGCTGGCATCAGCAAAAGCCTCCCACTCATGGATGGAAGGCTTCAAAGCCAACAACTGGTATCTCCAAACCAGGAGTTGCCTTCTACACTGCTGAATTAGATCTCCATATTCCCAAGGGATGGGATGTGCCACTATCTTTCACTTTCAAGAACACCAAGCCAGAAGAAAAATTCCGTGCTCAGTTGTACGTCAACGGATACCAATTCGGCAAATATATCAACAATATTGGGCCCCAAGTGGATTTCTCAGTTCCCCAGGGGATTTTGAATTATCAGGGCTCAAACACAGTGGCACTAACCCTCTGGGCTCAACAGCCAAGTGGTGCTAAGCTCGAGGGTCTGTCCCTAACTGCCGGCACTCCCGTGCTGACTGCTCTCGAGAACATAAAGCTCGTCCCAATGCCAAAATACGCAAAGAGGGCCGGTGCATATTAAATAGCATATCGGCGATTAATACGGAGGCTTGATATTAATTTTAGACTGCCGGGCCAGTTTGCCGCCCTCTTCGTATTATGTTCCAGTCGTCCGTTGGCTCCAGAGCGAGTGGTTTGGTGGAGCTTCGTACGTCACCGACCGAACAATGCCGCCAGCCAATCAGCATCCAATAATTATTGCCGATGTCGCTTTTGACGCTTATTCCGTCGGTAACCAATACCGTTTAGGTTTAGGGCGGGGCATCTACGTAGTTATCATATATCATGCTTTTCCTCGACTTTTTGGTTTTCAATGTATTGGTGATTGACTACTGTGTTGACTACTCTGTTGACTGCTTTGTTGCTTATTTTGTTCACCACCTCTTAAGTTCAGGATTGGTCGCAAACCATGTCTGCTCCGGCGATAGCTTCGGCGGCTTTGAAGTCCAGAGTGAGACGAACGAGCTTATACAACAAGATCGCACATCCAGATGACTTGATCAAGCTGTTTCCCAATGGATCTTACATTGGATGGAGTGGATTTACGGGCGTGGGCTATCCCAAGTACGAAAAAAGTGCCTTATTTAAAAGGAATCAAGTTCTAATGATGTTATAGGAAAATCCCGACGATGCTCGCGGACCACGTGGAGAAGAACAACTTGCAAGGCAAGCTGAAGTATTCGCTTTTCGTGGGCGCATCATCAGGGGCTGAGACGGAAAACCGCTGGGCCGCTCTTGATATGATAGAGCGGCGGTCACCTCATCAAGTTGGAAAGTCTATCGCAAAGGGCATCAATGAGGGACGGATTGAGTTTTTTGATAAGCACCTGAGCATGTTCCCTGCAGACCTTGTCTACGTATGTACAACCCAATAAAATCCCAATGAAGAATACTCACATGACCATAGGGATTTTATACCAAAGACAGGCCCAAGCCTAAGCTCGATGTTGTAATCGTTGAGGCCACGGCTATCACGGAAACCGGGGGTATTATCCCAGGTGCTTCTGTTGGAGCTACCCCAGAGTTAATCCAAATGGCCGACAAAGTATGTCATGGTATCCCTCATGTTCAGATCACCTGATTTTGTCTGTCAGGAGACTGAATATGGACCGCTTGTGAGAGTTAGCTAACCATCGGAAAGATTATTGTCGAGGTCAACACATCTATGCCGTCTTTCGAGGGCCTCCATGACATTTCTATGATGGACCTTCCGCCGAATCGCAAGCCATATCTCATTATGGCCCCTGAAGATCGCATTGGCACAAACTATATCCCAGTTGACTCTGAGAAAATTGTAGCAATTGTCGAGTCCGACTATCAGGACCAGACCCAACCTAACAACCCTGCTGATGAGGGATCGAAGGCAATTGCTGGTCACCTCATCGAGTTCCTGGAGCACGAAGTCAAGCACGGCCGCCTACCAACAAACCTCTTACCTATCCAATCTGGCATTGGAAACATTGCCAACGCTGTCATTGGCGGCCTTGCTGAGTCGAACTTCAAGGATCTGCGCGTCTGGACTGAGGTCTTGCAGGACACATTCCTCGATCTCTTCGATTCAGGGAAGCTTGAGTTTGCCACTGCAACCTCAATCCGCTTCTCTCCTGAGGGGTTCAAGCGCTTCTACGATGGCTGGGACAACTATTTTGAGAAGCTTCTCCTCCGCGCCCAACAAGTCTCCAACTCACCTGAGATTATTCGCCGCCTAGGTGTCATCGGCATGAACACTCCCGTGGAAGTCGATATCTACGCTCACGCCAATTCGACAAACGTTATGGGTTCTCGAATGCTCAACGGAATCGGCGGATCTGCTGATTTCTTGAGAAACAGCAAGTACTCCATCATGCACACCCCGTCCACCCGCCCCTCCAAGATTGATCCTCACGGAGTCTCGTGCATCGTTCCAATGGCTACGCATGTCGACCAGACGGAGCACGATTTGGATGTCGTGGTGACTGAGCAGGGCCTCGCTGATGTGCGTGGACTGAGTCCCAAGGAGAGGTCAAGGGTAATTATTGAGAAGTGTTCGCATCCAGAGTACAGACCTATTCTGGAGGACTATATTGCGAAGGCAGAATTCGAGTGCACAAAGAGAGGCTGGCTGCACGAGCCTCACTTGTTGTGGCAGAGCTTTGATATGCACAAGGCTCTTGACCAGGAAGGGTCTATGAAGAAGATTAAGGGGTGGAAATAAATGAGATGATCAGATGTAGAAGGTTGAACGAAGGCTTGGCTGTACTTAATATAGCGCGATGAATACATGCATGTTACCATTCTTTAACATTTACTTATCACTACCATCTCGAGAGATTGAAATTTAAATAGTCATTTATTATAGGCTTTTGTAGCTAATTCCTATAATCCCATTGAGTCTTTTGCATGAACAGACACCGGCATAACAAGTTTCTCTGATCCATAAGTCTGTGATCCGTGACGGTCCATAACGATCCATAACACTGAGGCCATCCATCCCCGTCCCTCCGCTATCTATGCAGCAAAAAGCGTATCCCATAATACAAACGCCGCTGGTGAATGTGGCGTAAAAACAATTATACCCACCAGACTCGTGGGCGATTCAACTGCTCCCATATTTTGAATCCTCCTCTTGATTTCATCGTGATAACTTCCAGCAGCTTGTGCTGCTAAAATAGCCACCGAGTTACCCAGCTTATGACCACTTGATGTCACCACTCGGGGCCCTGGGCCTTCTCTTTGACACCAAGTGGCTCATACTGGCGCTTGGTTGTCTCTGGTCGCTCCTGACCTTCCCTCCTCCACTGCTGCTACTGGTCAAGCTTCCACCACTGTCTCCTCTCTTCCTCGGGCTAAATGTTGGCTCAACTCTGGGATCCCGTGCGATGGGTCCCGCCAGCGATGCCCTAGAAGTTCTCAATGCAGCTGAAGTCCTTGGAAGACGGCTCTTGATCACTGGAGTCCCAGTTACAGACTCTGAGCTTCCCATTTTGCTCAGCATCTGTGAGCCATCCCTACTGGTTGGGCGAGAGCGGCCCTCAGTACTAAGGCCAGGGCGCCTTGGTGAATTGAATGAATCCATCAAGTTCCCGAAGCTAATATTAGCGCGGCCACCATGCGTAGGAGTAGTGGGGCTAGCCAGTCTCTGGCTCGGTGTAGGGAATGAGCTCTGCCTCCTAACATTTCTGCGGCTCTTGCTGGCACTGCTGTGTACGTCCTGTTCACGGACTCCTGTGATCTCAAAGGTGGACCTGACAAGTTCGCTTGCCATGTTTCTCACCAACACTGCGCCGTCGTGATCTGCCAAATTCTCAATCGCCTCGAAGAGGTGGTGAGATCTGATGTCCTGCTCGCATTCTTCATTTGGTTCACAGATACTCCGAGTGATTCTCAGCAAGTTGAGACGGATCACCGCTTTCTTGTGGTTTAGTTTCTGGAGAATACCCGAGTACATATCAAAGCGGGCGAGCGACGCGGCAACTGGTGGTGACAATCGGAGAAGTTTTTGAAGTGGTTCGAGTAGATTGTAGTCAAAGTTGTTTGCCTTCGGGGTATTGAAACATTTGACAATTGCTTCAGTGAAATGTCCGTCGAGAAGGCATTTCTCGACTCGAGCCGTCTCTTCTTGGAGCCTGCATACTATTAGCGCGATATAGTTGAATATAATCCTTTGTACTCACCATATAAAGATGGCATCCAACGCCGTGACCTGCCAGTACTGGTCTGCCAGCAAAGACATGTAAAACTGAAGACCTTGGTTTTGCCACAGATACTTTCGTCCCACCTTTCCAGAGTGAGCCATGTCGCACAGAATTGGCAGTGCAAACTCCTTAGGAGGTCTATCACCCTCCATAATCTTCTTGAGCAGCGGGATTATGCCATTCACCGCTGCATCCTCCTGTCGAACCTTGCTTAATCTGCACAAGTTGTACATTGTGTTGAGGACCTGGTTGCAGATTTCTCGGAAATGAACCTGGTTCCTCCTTCTGCTGGAACCAAGAAGGTCAAGGAGCAGTTCGATTGCATTGGAAGAATGCAATGCATCTAGTGTGGTCGACAACATGGACAAGTTTTTGATGAACTTGAGCATGGTGATCTGATGCATAGGGGACATTCGGCGAAGGTCTTTCAAGACACCTTTGCAAGGTTAGTTTCTGATATTTAATAGAAGATGTAGTATTTACCTTTCAGCATGATGCGGTTTGCAACAACTTCTTTGACATAGTTCTCGGCTTGCGAGAACAGATAGAAGATGTTCACAATGCGTCCCTCGATGAGTTCGGGGATTTCTCCTTCTTCGTCCAGGACCCTGTTAAGGACCAGAGAGAGAGGATAGAGAATCTTGCTCCTGGAGAATATGCGGCAGAAATCGTTCTTTGGAGTAGGTCCCTATCATGTCATTAGCATGTATTATTACAGAACAAGAGTGGCGTATTCATTACCTGTAGCTCGAACACATTCCAAATGCCGTTAACGCCAATGAGGACAAGGTCACGAGCTTCGTCATAATCTTCATCCAGGAACTCAACGAGAACATTAAGACCACCGGCACTGACAAACATTTGAAGTGTCAGGGTAGATGTTTGATACATCTGGCGGACGAATGCTGCAGCTTCAAGTCTGATTTCGTTTGAATACTGTCTAGCTGCAAATTTGGTGATGATTGGGATGCCTCCGACGAAACAGAGGTTCTCTTGGATGTCAACAGTGTCAAGTATGATGGCGTTCACGACCTTCAAGAGGCAGAGAATCAGGCTTTCCCGAGTCTTGACAGTGCATGGCTCCAAGATCTCAAGGATTGGAAGCATACCGTGAGCGCTAATGATCATGGCCTTTGATTCGGGAGATTCGTATAGAACATCGAGTAGCTCTTCCGACTTGTCAGTCAAGATCTCCTCGCCGGTAGTAGTCTTCAGCGAGCTAATCAGGCCCTCTACCAAAGTAGAAAGACGCGCGTGTTTGTCGCGAGCAATGTTTGCTTGTAGGTCCATCTCGTCGAAGCCTTGCTCCAAGGATGCAAATGGGTCATCTTCATCATCCTCATCTCCGAGCCATGAGTTGTTTGAAAGCTTCGAGTGAAGCATGAGTGCGCCGTCCTCAGAGCCAAGATCGGACACATCTCGCTCTGAGACGGCGGGACCGTTCGCGAACAGAGCAGAGAAATCTTCATCTTCTTCATCCTCAGCGTAACGTTGGATTTCAACAGAAGAGTTCGCGCGTTTCATCGACTGCTCATCCACATTTTGACGAGGCGTAATGTGTCTCCTGACACTCCCGCCGATGACGGGCGAACCTGACTTTGGCGCGCTTGTCAAGTCAGATGGATGGAATAGCTTTGGAGAAAGCAAGTCATCCTAGACGGTTGTTAGTGATGCTTAGATTGTAGACCTGGAGTTGGAATGGAAGTAAGGAGTGAGAAGGTACCTTAGTTGCACTCATCCTTCTATCAAACACGCTCTCGTTCTCGAAATAAAGATCAGAATAGTCTTCAATGGTCTGTTCGCGAAACAATGCCGCTGGTCGCGCTGGCAGGGCAAATTTAGAAGCAGGTTGATTTTTGTTAGCTGTCTTTGGTCGCTGAGGGAGCGTCATGGAACGTTTGCGAACTAAGTTTGTAGGAGCAGGAGGCTTTAATTCGTGGCTCGTCTTTGGCTTGACAGGGTAGGGGCGGATGGTTTCGAGCTCTTGATAGTCAGGCTCAGCAAAACGACGCGGGCCCTTGATAGTAATCAAATCGCCTTCGAAATTTTCATCCCAGTTATCGCTTCCGGAATCAAATCCCATGTCAGCGGAAGCAAGAAGTTTTAGCTTGTCAGAGGAAAATAATCCGCCGAAGTTGTCGTGTGGTTTGAGGTGTGGGAGGTGTAGAGAGCTTGGCGAAATTGACGTGGTAAAATCGTCGTCCCAATTGTCGTCACCTATTCAAATATTATTAGTGGGAGTAGGCGAGATAGTAAACAAACGACTTACCAATGGCCTCAGGAGACCGAAAAGCCTCGGCGTAAATTCGAGGCTTTGCTAAAACCAATGGGCCCTTGGCAGGTGCACCCAACACGGAAGATTGCTGCTCATTATGCACATTCCGTAAAGGGGCATCACGTCTTTGTGGAAGCGGGCTTGGAAGACTTGACCTTGCTGACGTCTTCAAAGACCCATTATTTGGAGACCGCAGAGCTTCGTTCCATTGTTTAACCTCCTCAACGGCTTCATTGAAGTTCGCTGGAGGTTTCGGTATCGGGGCATCGCTCCGCCTCGATCCCACGATCCATGCGTGTTTAAGGAGCTTGCGTGCTGAAACTCTAAGATTGGGATCCTTTTGGAAGCATTGCATCAAGAAATCGCGAGCCGCCTATAGTCTTCATGAGAACCTTCAACGCCGGATAAGGGGTGGTATAACTTACAGGAGAAACACCCTCTGGCAACGGAGGATGGTCATCGTTGACAATGGCAAACAATGCAGGCATTGGTGCCAGTTTATGATACGGCGGCTTTCCCTCCAGAAGCTCTATAACAGTGCAGCCCAAGCTCCATATATCGGAAGCAGTAGTTGCCCCTGAAAGCTGGATAACCTCCGGCGCCATCCAGTAAGGTGTGCCTACAACCTGAGCTTCCTTGTCTCCTGTTGCGGCCAGTGTACTCGTGGACACACCGAAGTCGGCGAGCTTTACCTTCCCGTCTTTGGTGGTCAAGATGTTGGCGCCTTTAATGTCTCTGTGAATAACACCCTGGTCATGCAGATAAAGGAGACCTTGCAATATCTGTGCCATATATACGCCAACCAGATTCTCGGGAAACTTTCCGAAGTTCTTGCATATCGAATGCAGAGAGCCGTTCTCGCAGTATCTAACATATTTAGAAAGCATTCCATGATCAACTGAATAGCAAGACTTACTCGAGAATAATGTTCAAACACTCGGGTGACTTCACAAAACCCAGATACTTGACAATATTATCATGCTGAGACGGTTAGTACCGGCTCGGCCCATGCCGCCAATAGGGACGAAAGCCGCCGTGGACAAAGACTTACATTCAAGTTCTTCAATAAATCGATTTCGGCCTGGCAATATTAGCATAGCTCAAGGAATTGTCAGTTCTGAGCATACCTCGATGTTTCGTAATTCACTCCTGGGCAAGTCCGCAATGCGAATTTGCTTCACGGCCACTGCCTCCCCCGTTCCCCAGTTGAATGCTTTATACACCGACCCAAACGCGCCCTTTCCGAGACACTCTCCTAAACGCTGCAAAGCACCATAAGTCAGACAATGCCCAGTGATATTCTTGCCCTGAGGCCCCTGGAACTCACGTAGTCTTTCAACCCGGGATCCTGCACCGCCTTCTCTCTCACCGCCGCCTCCTTCCTCGGTGTCCCATGTGCCCTCTCTACTTTTCCATTTCCGCGTCCCTGCGCCCCAGCTCTGCTGCTCGCCTGCCGCTCCCCTGACGATGGCGCATGGGAAACCATGACCATGCGTCTTGCGGTGGCAGCAACACTATAGTATGCCGATAGAGAGAAACGAAGCAAGCCGTGCTGGAGAACGTCTCATCACATCATCTGCCCTGCCTCGGTCTTCGTTCCACGAAACTCGTCTTTGCGTTTCACTTATGGCAGTTCGGAGGAGGGGCCCGGCTTATAGGCAAGGGTCGCGGCTGTATCGACAGGATCGGGGGGCAGCTCGTCGACGGGGAGCACGCACGACGCCTTCTGGCACTTGTCGTGGGGATGTCGTGGTCTGGTGGTCGTAGCCTCAAGCTTGACGGGCTATAGGAGGATCGGTTAGGGAGTCAGTCGCATTGGCCGTTCTGTACGAGCTAGATTCCGAAATTGAGCTGGCAAACGGCCAGTATACTTGGTTGCAGGGGTCTCACCAGGTAAGGCTGAGGATGTGGCTTGCGTCTACCGAAAAGGGATGGTCCTTTGATCATGGCCGTGACCCATACATGTTAATCCGGAGGCCGAAGTGGAGCCCAAGGTAACCACAAATACTCTCCAAGGATATTATTTATGAACTTGAGAAGTTGAAAGATTTACAAACTCGAGCAAGGCGCAGATTTTAATGGGGTTTATTTTATTTTCACAGTGTAATTGAGTGTCCATTTATGATAACCTTTTAAATGGTCAAATTTCATGATGCAAGATGCCGGCTATCGTGCGTCGAAGGCAAGTACCAGCTTGTTCTGGTCTGCAAAGCAACTAAGCTATTATTATAACGAGAGGTCGCCATGGATATCGTGCTTTTTGCAATCAAAGCAAGCTACTTTACATGTGTATTACATACGTTGTTGGCGTGATATCAAATCTCCGCCCCATAAGAACACTTCTCCCTCTTTAATGCTTGCCATGTCCTGACACCCCCTCCCTCTCCGTAGCATGAATACCATCTATGCAGCTTTTCGCATACGTCAACTGAAGTAAAACTTTTCTTTGCTTTTATCATGACTGGACCAACTCATGGGGAATGGTCCGGCTGAGCCCAACTTCTGCCCACCACTCATCTGGAATATCCTCTCTGCGAGCCAGTCGCTGGACAATTCGTTGCATGCCTCCCATACTCTCTCCATCAACTTGACTCGCGTGTCTAGCGACACGATCAGCTCGCGCTACCACAACATCTGTATAACCACGCCAGAATCGCTCCCCGGATTCACGGGCATTAAAAAAATCCAACATCTCCTCCTGGTCGTCTTGGTCCGGATTCGATGATGGCGAAGTCGCCTCGACATACTCGCAAATAGTCTCAAATGAAGAGTCGTTAGTGGCGTCTATCGGCGGCAGTATCGACGTAGCCAAAGAAGTGGAAGTTGGCACCGACGACGCAGCCTCAGAGGCGGATGCCGATGCGAAAGACGATCCTGCACTTGGCGGTTGCGGGTCGGGACTGATGGTGGTGAGCAAAGTGTCCCATGCTCCATCTCCATCAGGGCTTAAACTCCTTTCACGGTCACCAAGGCCATCAACACGCGGTAGACGGAATCGGCGTCTCTCTATAGAGTTGTTCTCTGAAGGCGGCAAAGCGTTTGGGTTTGGTTCAACCCTCAGCTAGATGGCACATTAGTAATCAAATTATACATAGAGATGGAAGAACTCACCTGAGATATTATTGAGCTGTCAATCCAAGGAGGCAACATTCCCAAAGGGTCCGCATCCGAAGTCGCCAATTGATTCTCCATCAGCGAATTCAGCAACTCATTCTGTGCAGCCACATATCGATTATGCTCAGCTACAGAGGACACTCTCACGGTTCTCGTGCGCTGGTGGTTCTGGTCGGCAAGAGCACTCCTTGCGCGACGGGCTTGTGCGCGCTCATTGTATAGTCGTTGGATAACTACACGCCGATCGTATCCAGTGGGCGGCGTACTCCTCCAGGCTCCTCGGGCCGCAAACGGGGGAGACTCTGGGGCAGGAGGAAGAAGTGGTCCATCAGGTTGCGAATTCCAGCCCCAAGGATTCGGGGGCATGACGCGGGGAGCGGGGTTCTCTGTCGTTGATGGAGGTAGGGGAGGCGTAGATCGGTCGGCCCAAGGGGAAGGAATTGCGACGGGTGCACCCTGCATTTGCGCGCGCCGGCGGCGCTCCTCCATATTTGTCCTAGTAGTTCTATCTTCCAGAACAGCGGCGGCAGCACTCTCTTCTATTTGCGACGTTAAACTTGTTGGATCCTGGAACGCCCATCGCCCTCCAGCACGGGCCCAGTGCTCCCGTAGGCGCTCGCTGCTAGGTATTGCGCGCCCGCGACGGACGGTACGCTGTCTCCGAATAGTAGTTCGTTCATTGGAAGTTTCCTTGTCGCCAGGCCTCGGCGATACCCCATCGTCAGGAGGCGTTACGAATAATCTGTTGGCGAATCCATGTTAGCAACCGCAGAGCGTGTTGATTGGGGCTAATCGCGAAAGCAACTTACGGCAGGCCCATGTCAAATGTGGCGCGTGAACTCCGGGGTAACGTCGATAATAGTTCGGATGTTGTGGAAGCAAAGGAGGTCGCGAATTGACGTTATAGAAATCGCAATGAATCTAGCAATATATGCGATGATATTTCGCAGTCGTAGGAGTCGACGGGGTCGATTGAGATGGAATGAGATAATGCCTGAAGCGAACGATTATTGAGGGAGGCGGGCGAGGCGGACGGGCGATGTCTGGAGATCAGAGGGAAGGCTAAGCGTGATGGGGTGACACAATGCATCAGCCAATCATATCGTGCGCCCCCACGAGGTAACTGTGCTCGAGTACAGCACTAAATGTACCCTGCGGTACCTGTGGCTTTGTTCCGAAATCGCGCTAAGGACTCGCGCTAAAATATTTCAGGGACATCATCATCGATATCTCGAGATTGATACGACCTCAGTGCTCCAGAGAGACTGACTCACTTCTGAAATATAGCCAGCAGCACCGCAACAGCTGCAACATCAACAGCGACAACAGAAGCCTGATACAGTGGCGACTGCGATGACTCGGAGGTGAATTATAAGTTTCGTTTACTCGAAATGCGAGCCACGACAGCTGGAAGATGATCGAGCTTGGCCTACAGCGCATTGCGCGCCTGGTTCAACACACACCCCAGCCCTGGAAGGCGATTCACGTTGCGGGTACCAATGGAAAGGGGACGATATGCGCGTACCTCTCCGCTATGCTACAGGCAAGCGGCATCAGAAGCGGCCGTTTCACATCCCCGCACCTAATCGACAGGTGGGACTGCATCACGATCAACGATAAAGCGGTGCAGGAGTCGGTATTCCTCGAGGCTGAGCGCCTGGTCAGTAACCGGAACAAGAATGAGGGGATCGGTGCTTCTGAGTTTGAGCTCTTGACCGCCACTGCATTTGAAGTCTTCGCCCGAGAGAAGATCGAGATGGGTGTGATAGAGGTTGGGTTGGGCGGGAGACTGGATGCGACAAATATCTTGGAGAACAAGGCTGTCACTGTTATCTCCAAGATGGGACTTGACCACCAGTCGTTCCTAGGAAACACACTCGAGGAGATAGCGCTGCAAAAGGCAGGCATCATGAGACAAGGGGTACCCTGCGTACTAGATAGCACCAACCCGCCTTCTGTGAAGAGAGTAGTAGAGGAGCATGCTCGGGATATTGGCACCAATGTCACTCTAAGCGAAATGGGTTCCGCATTTTCTAAAGAGATATCGGAAGATAACTTGGAGCCGCATCAGTTGGATAATCTCGCGTGCGCATACAACGCATTTCAGATAGCGACCGGAAACCCCAATCCGCCTTTGGATCGGATCTTGCCTGCTATACGAACCTTACAATGGCCGGGGAGGTTGCAACAGATAGGGATTGGCGCCATTACAGGGCGCCAGGAGCCGACTACACTCGATGGTGCACACAACGCACAATCGGCGGCAGCCCTCGGTGCTTTCGTGGATCACAAACTGCGCCCAAAGTCGTCCAGAGTGACATGGGTCCTCGCCGCGTCAGCAGGGAAAGAGCTCGATAACATTCTGAAGCCCCTAGTGCAGCCTGGTGATAACGTGGTGACGACCGAATTCGGGCCCGTGGATGGGATGCCATGGGTTCAACCGATGTCATCCAAGGATATCCTTAGTTGCATTTCCAGCGCTGGTGTTGAAACATCACAGCAGTATGAGGCCGAAAGCGATGTTCTAGGAGCACTACGCTGGGCGGCTGACGCCGCGGCAGGTGGGCCCTTGGTTATCGCAGGGAGTTTATACCTTGTCTCTGACGTCCTGCGATTACTCCGTAGTGCCGAATCCGAGGGCAAGTAGCCCCTTTCAAACCTATACCCTGAATTGAAATAAATATCATGCCGCCTCATCTACGATAGCCCCTAGTAGTGAAACGCCGTTGTAACTATCGAGCCCCAAGCCCTCCCTACTCATCATCATCATCATTCAACCCCGCCCACGCCACATCATCCACACTCCTAATCATCTCATTCACCTCCCCCTTCCCCGCTAAGATCTCCTCCGCATTCAACGCATCACTCCCCGTCGCCCTCTCCACCGCTTCCTCCCTCGACGCACAAACCCCACTTCTAATATGCCTCTCCACCACCCTCGCCGTCGCCACTTTCTTATCCACATCCACAAACCACCGCTCATCCATCTCCCTCCCTACCTCCCCCCATAACCCCGCTTCAAGACTCAAATATAGCCCCTCTAGCACAACCACCTTCGCCGTCTCATCAATCCTCACATCCTCCTCCACCGGGTCCTTAAGCGCATGGTCAAACGACGGCCCGAACACCGTCCCCCGCGCCCGATCCTTGATCGCGCGCACAAGCTCAAGCAGTTTCTCAGGGTCAAAGGTCCAATGGGCACCGCGGCGCTCGTGGGCTTCCGCTGCGTTGGGCATGGCGCTTAGTTGGGCGCGGGTGAGGTGGAAGCCATCCATGGGAACGTAGACGGCTAGAGGTGGGGAGGAGGGGTCGGAAGCGGCGTGGGAGGCATTGAGGCGTGCGGTTATGGCTTGTGCTAGAGTCGTCTTGCCTGCGTATGTGTGGTTAGTTTGCGACCGCTGGGAGTCGAATGGGGTCGTAGAGGGGTGCATTGTTACCAGAGCCTGGGATGCCAGAGATGGCCACGAGGTATCGGGAGCCCGGCTGGAGGTCCCTGGCCTTGTCTGTCGCAGTGCGTTAGCTGTGCTTCAGTTCTGGGATGTCGGACGGAAACATACCTAGTAATTTATCTACTAAACGGTTGATTTGTTCCTCCATATCGTCTGTTATTCACGACGTAATGTTCAAACAGGGCTGGAGCTGTAGCTGAGTCGGAGTACGTGCGGGGGACCTAACCCACGGCGGGGTAAGATAAGCCCGTGCAACGTGGGTTCACCTAGTGCCCGCTGCACGATAAGCTTTCTTACCTTATTTTCCCGACGATGCGACGCTGAACAACTACACTCGACGCCCACTCTCGCGGTTAAAGGACTCGACGTGTCCAAGTTCTAGATATGGCCGAGGATGGAGATGACGGTGGCTTTCTGGCTATGGACCTCGGGTCCTCCGACTCCGAATCCGGTGCTGCGCCGGAGGTGAAGGTACCCCGCGATTTTCAATCGCAAGAGGACTACGAGGCGCAAAAGGCGTCATGGAAGCCAACGGTCGATGATGGAGAGGTGAGATATTACTCCATTTACGGACGAATACTCAATATTCTCTTCTTCAAAACCTAACGCGCTACAGCTCTTCAAAACTATCAAACTGCCTCTGACCAACCCTTCGAAGCCCGAGTTCCAGGCCATCATCCACGCCATCGAGCAATTGTACTTTTACGACAGGTTTCGTGAGGCCAGTGAGCTGGCTGAGAAGGCGCTGGAGGGTGATTTGGAGGGGGATTATAGAAAGGCCGTTGTGAAATATCATGAACGTTGTGTGGCACGGTTGGAGAAGTGGGGAAGTCCACAGTGATGTGATGGGCTGAGAGGAACATATGGGACGGAGTTATGGAGTTGAGAGAGAGCATTACATCGGCATGATGGACACGAGGATTTAGACTTTCAACGTGCGCTGGTTTATTTAATATTTACCAAATTCTATATGCTGGCTGGCCCAGGCCGGCCTTGCAACTAGGTTGCCTTCTATGTTCCTCTATAATGTGCACGCTAATATTACAAGTCAACTAAACACCCCTTTCTATAGCTCATCCTCCCTCTGCTTCTCAGTTCGTATAATACCACCTCTCACAGGGAGAGGCCCAACACCCTCTTCACACTCAACCACTTTTCAAACACCTCCAACTTCATCTCCACCCTCAAATACCCCAACCAAGCCCCCACAAACCTCACCAAATTCCTCGGCCTCAACAAGCTCCCCGCCTGCCTAATCTGCTCCACCTGTTCCTCCCACACCGTCCTCGCACAATACCTCGCCAATATCAAAAACGTCCTCACCGGCCCTTGCCTCGTCTGCAACCCCTCATCCAGACTCCTCGTCAAATCATTCGTCTTCAGAATGAGCAGGATAATCGGCGGCACCTTCCCCAGCATCTGCACCAACTGCGCCAACATCCCCTCGGCCAGCTGATCCCCAATCTCGCGCTTCTCCTCGGGCGTGCGCACCGCGGCTGCTACGCCGCTGTTGACGACGCGGTAATCCCGGCCTGTGATCGCAGACGCGAAGAGCTGGAAATCGTCATCGCTCACGCCAGCCACCTCATG
>JPJW01002117.1:0-11206 GCA_000750755.1 Pseudogymnoascus sp. VKM F-4513 (FW-928)
GGGTGTTTGATACGCTTGTTATTTGGCAGAGGAGTCTTGCTGATGATACTGCGGAGGGAGAGGGGAAGAAGGTGGAGTTGCTGATGGCGAGGGATTATCTGGAGTTTGCCCTCACGCTGGAGGTTACGCCTGGGAGGGGCGAGGAGAAGGTAAGGTTCGATGCTAATTACCAGGCTTCCATCCTTACCCCGGCGATGGTTGGGGTGCTGTTGAAACAGCTTGAGGGGATGGTGACTTCTATGATCGCGGGTGAATTAGAGACTGGTGCGAGTGTTGTGGGAAGGGAGGAGCTGGCGATTTGCGAGGGGGTGAGTCGTCCTAATGCTAATGGTACTAATGGCGAGAAGAAAACTGTAGCGATGAAGAGGGGGGTGGATAGGAGAGCGACTCAAATCGCCGGTCTAGTGACTGGGAGAGATATGCAGGTTAGCACCCAACGACACGTTGATGGGAAGGTGAGGGGGTATATTGGTCGTGTTGGACCTGGGGTCAAGGTCTTGGTCATCGCTCCCTCATCGGAAGAGGCTGTCGTCTTGCCGCTTGGAGCGGAGGGCGAGCTTTGTATCTCGTCCACCGGGGTTGAAGAAAGTGCCATCGAAGGCGCTCGCTTGGTCGAACATTCCACGTATGGAAAGTTCATACGCACAAGCGACCTGGTCCGACTCCTTCCCAGCGGCGAAGTCGTCTACAGGGGCAGGATTGGCGAGGAAATCGTGATCGCTGGTCGGAGAGTCGATGTCGGGGCGGTGGAGGGTGTTGTGCTGTCCCATGAGGCGGTGGGAGGGGAGTGTGTGGTGCGTGGGTTTGGGGGGAAGGTGGTGGGTTTCTTTACACCCCGAGATGTGGGTGGTGAGGAGGGGGGATTCAAGGTCCTGGATGTGAAGAGCGAGGTGGTGGAGGGAATTTACACTGCTTTGGATGCGGAGGTGCCGAATTATGCGGTGCCGAGTCATCTTATACCCGTTTCTTTGCTTCCTGTCACGGAATCTGGGAATGTTGATGCGGAGACTCTCAAGGTAGTATACGACTCTCTTACTCCCGCCCAACTATCCACCTACGCCAACCCGTCAACTTCCACTCAGACCAGCACCTGGACGCCCCTGGAATCCCAAATCCTCTCCGCCGTAACAGCGGTGTGCAAGTCCCCAGAAGCGGCGGAGAGGGTGAAACCTAACACCCCCTTTGCGGCGCTGGGGATTGATTCTATTGCTGCGATTGGGCTTGTGAGGAAACTCAAAGAGGGGGGTGTACAGGTGGATGTTGGGGGCGTGTTGAGGTTTGGGAGTGTGAGGAGGTTGGCGGGATGGGTTGAGACACAGAAGAAGGACAAGGGGGGGGATAAGGGGAAGGTCAATGGTGAGATGACGAATGGGGTGAATGGCGTGCATGGAAAGGAGTCGGACTTCAACTTCGCACCCGAGCTGGTGCAAGGCGTACGTGATCTCGTTGCCACCAAAGACTGGAGCGTCGAGAGCGTCCTCCCCTGCACGCCATTGCAAGAGGCTATGCTTGCTGCTAGTGAGCTATCCTCTAGCGACTTGACCGATTCCAACAACTCCTCGCCGGGCGACAAAGAAGGCGCATACGTCAACCGCGTCCTCCTCGACCTCAAAGTCCCCATCTCCCGCCTGGAATCCGCATGGACCGAGATGGTCCGCCGACACGAAATTCTCCGCACCGTCTTCGTTCGCGCCGACCACGCAAGGTACGCGTTTTGCCAGGTCGTGCTGGACGGCTTCTCGCACAAGTCTGAGACTATCGATGTCCCTGACGCTGAGGGTGTGGAAGCCGTGATGCGCAGGTCAGTGGACTGGCAACTCGATAACGGCGAGGTGAGTCCGCCCTGGGGGTTGACATATATCCGCGTCGCTGGCGGAGAGGAGGTCAAGGTGGTGCTGGCGATGCATCATGCGCTCTATGATGGGTTCGCGATGGGCTTGCTGTATGAGGAGGTGGAGCGATACCTAGCGGGCGAGAAGCTGGGAGAGGCGGTTAGGTTTGGGGAGTTTTTGAGGTATGTGGGTGAGACGGCGGAGTCGGGGAAGGGATATGCGTATTGGAAGTCTCTTCTGCATAACTTCCAGCCTGTGCCGTTCACGCCGCCGTCGGTGGAGAAGGAGGTTGTGCCGAAGCAAAATCACGTCTTGAAGAAAACGCTATCCATGAGTCTGGACGATATTGAGGAAAGACTAGCGCATAACTCCGCGCCGCTCCTCTCAGTCTGCCAAACTGCCTGGGCGGCTCTGCTGGCGCACCGCACACAAGTGACGGATATCTGTCTCGGCAGCGTTGTTTCCGGGCGTACCGTTCCTGTCGAAGGGCTCAATCAGCTCATTGCGCCGTGTTTCAACACCATCCCCTTCCGTCTACGAGATCTGCAGCGCCTGAGCTACTTGGAGGCGTTCAGGAAGCTCGAGACGCAGAATGCGGAGGTGGTGGAGTGGCAGATGGCAGGGTTGAGGAGGGTGCAGGCACTTGCTGGGGTGGAGGGAGGAGAGGGGTTGTTTGATAGTCTTGTGCTACTGCAGACTGCGGAGAGGGAGATGGATGGGAGTGTGTGGGCCATTGAGGAAGATAGAGGGGGGATGGATTTCCCGGTTGTGGTGGAGATTGTGCCGAATCCCGGAAGGGGGGTGTTGGAGGTTACGCTGCATACGCATAATCTGTCCCTTGGTGAAGAGGAGGTAAGAGCGGTGTTGGAAAACTTCGACGCGTTCTTGACGACTGCGCTTAATGAGCCGAGGGAGCAGATTGTGCCTCCCGCTCAGAAGAGTGAGTGGGCGACCAAGACGCAGGAGAGGAGGGATAAAGCATCTCGCCGCTCTGCGGAGTCTGGTGAAGAGGAGACCGGCAAGGAGTGGAGCGAGTTGGAACTCAAGGTCCGAGGTGTGATTGCCGGATTTACGACGGTGGAGGAGGAGGAGATTGGGAGGGGGACGACGATTTATCGCCTGGGATTGGATAGTATTAATGCCGTGCAGGTGGCGATGAAGTTGAGGGGGGAGGGATACAAGGTCTCGGCGGGAGAGGTGTTGATGTACCCCTCTGTGCGCGAGTTGGCGGGGTGGATTGGAAGGGCTGATGCAGCTGCTACTGTGGGTGAGGTGGAGAGGGTGGTGGAGGTGTATGATTTCAAGGCTTTTGAAGAGAAATATACGGCCAAAATTGAGGAAGAGTTGGGGAGCGAGCTGGCAAGGGAGGTACAGGGTGTGTATCCCTGCACCCCTGTGCAGAGTGGGATGTTAGCCCTCACACTTAGGGGCGATGGACGGGAGTATGTGAACTCGTACACCCTCCAACTCGCACCAGGTGTGGAATTGGAGAGGGTGAAGAAGGCGTGGGAGATTGTGGTGGAGAGGTGCGAGGTGCTCAGAGCGGGATTTGTGGGGACAGGAGAGGGGTTTGGAGTTGTTGTTTATGAGAAGGCGCAGGGAAAGTGGTGGGTTGATGGTGAGGGGAGTGAAGGTGAAAAGGGGGGGCTAGGAGTGCAAGAGCTTGCACAGAGGCCGTGGTACCTCCAGGTCTTAAGGAGTGAAGGGGAAATCTCCCTGAAGCTCATGGCCCACCATGCACTATACGACGCGCAGTCGCTGCATCTCATTCTTAAGGATGTTCAGGCGGCCTATCTCCACGGCATAGTCCCGACATATCCTTCTTTCTTACCGCTGCTCAGCGCGATTTTAACATCTAACTCCCCTGCCGACGAGGAGAGACGGAAGGCCTTCTGGATGGGGCAGCAGTTCGCTGTTAATAAGTTCCCTGATCTGACACCGCTCCGAATCGTCAGCGAGAAGAGTATGGTCCGCAAGAGGACTGCAAATATGAGGGTATCTGAGATTGAAGAGGCGTGTCGAGAGAAGGGCGTCAGTGTGCAGGCGCTTGGTCAGGCGGTCTGGGCAAGATTGCTGGCACAGTACACCGGCGAAGAGGGCGTGACATTTGGCGTTACGCTTAGTGGCCGCGGAGTTGTGGAGGGGGCGGAGGAGGTGGCCTGGCCGACGATTGTGACGGTGCCTGTTTGCTATGCTGTCGGCGGGGAGAAGAGAGAGTTGCTGGAGAAAGTGATGAAGGGGATTGCGGCGGTGGCGGAATGGCAGTTCACCCCTCTGACGGATGTGCAAAGATATACGGGACAGATTGGTGGGTTGTTCGATACACTTTTTGCGTATCAGAAGTCCTCGTCTGGTTCTGCCAGTGAGGGGGTGAAGGGTGAGGAGGTCTGGAAGATCGTAGATGAGAACGCGGAGGCGGATTTCGCGGTCTCGATTGAGATGTTACCTACTGATGACGGGGAGATGGAACTCCAGCTGACGGTGAAGGAGAGCCTGGTGCCGGGGGAGCAGGCGGAGGGGATGCTGAGGCAGTTTGAGGCATTGTTGGGAGATATGTTGGGGGAGGGTGAGAGTCTCAGTCTCGCGGAGTTAGGAGTTGAGGAGATCTTGTCGATTACACCCCCCGCTCAGCCGACGCTATCAGATTCCGAAGACAAGGCAATGCTACTACATGGTTTTGTGGAACGACAGGCACGCCTGACGCCAGACAAGGTGGCGCTGGAATTCACAACCAGCCTCGAGTCCGGTGCCGACACGAAGGCGTGGACGTACGCCCAGCTTGATGGGGAGGCGAATCGTATTGCACGCCTTGTGCAGAATCTCGGCGCGGTGCAAGGGCAGCTGATTGCCATATGCTTTGACAAGTGCCCCGAGGCGTCCTTCTCGATCGTCGGGATCATGAAGTCAGGAAGCGCCTATGTGGCACTTGACCCAGGTGCACCGGGGGATCGGGTTAAGTTCATTATGCAGGATTCCGGTGCGACGGTTGTGTTGACCTCTGGGAAGCCGGCGGAGAATTTGAAGGCTGTGTTTGAGGGGAGTGAGATTAGGGTTGTTGATTTGGATGATACGACTTTGCTAGAGGGATGCAGCACCGATGCACCCGTCTTGTCGCGTCCTATTGAGCAACAGGATACATCGTACTGCCTCTACACGTCCGGCACTACCGGCACGCCAAAGGGATGCGAACTCACTCACGAAAACGCCGTGCAGGCTATGTACGCGTTCCAGCATCTCTTCTCCGGTCACTGGACACCAGAATCAAAGTGGCTCCAGTTCGCGTCTTTCCACTTTGACGTCTCCGTGCTCGAGCAATTCTGGAGCTGGAGTGTAGGCATCTGCGTTGCTTCCGCGCCGAGGGATCTCATCTTTGAGGATATTCCCGGCGCCATCCGTGCCCTCGGAATCACGCACCTGGATCTCACGCCAAGTCTGGCGAGATTGCTGCATCCGGATGAGGTGCCCAATATGTGTCGGGGCGTGTTCATCACGGGGGGTGAGCAGTTGAGACAGGATATCCTGGATGTGTGGGGAGAGAAGGCGTGTATTTATAACGGCTACGGACCTACCGAGGCTACGATTGGAGTCACGATGTACCCCCGTGTCCCCAAGAACGGGAAGCCCGCGAATATAGGACCGCAGTTCCTGAACGTCGGGTCCTTCATCCTCAAGCCCGGAACAAGCGAGCCTGTCCTGCGCGGCGCGGTGGGCGAGCTCTGCGTTAGTGGCAAGTTGGTCGGGAAGGGATACCTAAATCGCGCGGAGCTGACGACGGAGCGATTCCCATACCTTGAGGCGCTGGGGGAGAGGGTATACCGGACTGGTGATCTCGTGAGGATCTGCCATGATGGGAGTTTCCTCTTCCTCGGACGCGCGGACGATCAGGTTAAACTCCGTGGACAGCGACTGGAGCTGACGGAGATTAACGAGGTCATTAAGCGTGGGGTGGAAGGCGTGGAGGAGGTGGTGACGCAGGTGCTGAAGCATAGTCAACAGCTTAAAGAGCAGCTTGTTGCGTTCTTCGTACCCGTTGCTTCCTCTGGCGTTGCGGAGCCCTTGGAAATGATTGCAAAGATGCGAGATGCCTGCACGAGTCGCCTACCGGGTTACATGGTCCCTACCCATTTTGTGCCGCTCGCGGCCCTCCCGCTTTCAGCAAATAATAAGGCGGATGGAAAGGCGCTGGCGAGGATGTATGATGAGCTTTCCACTGAGGAGCTGCAGCGTCTTAGTGCTGCGGGGCAGGCGGGTAGGCAGTGGACGAGGAAGGAGAGGGAGGTCCTTGATGTCTTGGCTGAGGCGATGGGGGTGCCTGTGGAGGAGTTGGGGAGCGGCTCTAACATCTTCGAGTTGGGCTTTGACTCCATCTCTGTTATTGGTCTCTCGCAGCGTCTGCAGCGCGCTGGGTACGCGGGCGCGAAAGCAGCGGTTGTGATGGCGAATGCGGGGGTTGAGGGGTTGGTGAGTGTGTTGCTTACTGATTCTGAGGGTGGTGAGAGCAATGGGGGAGGGGTGCTAGAGGCACAGCAGCGGATTGTCGCGTTCGCTCAGAGGAACTTACTCGGTGCTGCGGAGGAGTTGGGCGTTAATACCCAGGAGGTTGAGGCGGTAGCCCCTTGTACGGCTGCGCAGGGGGGAATGATCTACCGATTCCTTGATAGTGAAGGTCCGCTATACTTTATGCGCTTTGCGTTTAAACTTGCGGAGGAGGTGGATGTGGAGAGGTTGCACGGAGCGTGGGAGAGGGTTGTGGAGGGGTTAGAGGTGCTGAGAATGGGGTTCGTGTTTACCCCTGATGGGTGCGCGCAGGTTGTTTTGAAAGCAAGGGATGTGCCGTGGGATATTGAGACGGGTTTCGCCAGCTTGGAGAAGGGCGATGCGCTGGCGAGACCATGGAAGGTTGGGGTGAGTGAGGAGGAGGGGAAGAAGGTTATGCGCTTGGAGATCTTTCACGGTCTTTATGATGGTGCTAGTCTACCGCTTCTTCTTAGAAAGGTGGAGGAAGAGTATCAGGGCGTGGACGGAGTGGATTACGGTCCCTCATTTATGTCATCTCTTCCCCACGGCCCGCTCGCCACCATTGAAGGCGCAGAAGCGTTCTGGAAGAGCGCCCTGGGCACGGCGGAGTTCAACCCTCTGCCACTCCTTGAGAGCCCGCAAGACGGCGACGTGAGTGTCTCGCGCCGTGTACGGGATCTAGGACACCTCGAGACGCTGAGGCAGACACTGGGTGTCACGTACCAGGCTATCCTACAGGCAGCGTGGGTTTCTGCTTTCCGTGCCAGGTTTCCTGCGCCACAGGCGCCGACGTTTGGGAACGTGGTGTCTGGACGTGCTATTGATTTCAGTGGTGCTGAGGAGGTGGTTGGACCGCTACTTAATACCTTGGCCTTCCATGTCGACGTCGCAGAGGGCATGGCTTGGAAAGAGCTCATTCAGGCGTGTCATAAGTTCAATGTCGGCGTCATGCCGTACCAGCATGAGGCATTGAAGGATGTGCAGAGGTGGTGCGGAGGAGGACGGGAGTTGTTTGATTCGCTTTTCGTGTTTCAGCGCGAGGAGGATAAGCGAGGAGAAGGATTGTGGAAGGAGTTGGATGGGGAGGCCACCGCGGATTATCCGGTTGCGTTTGAGGCTACGCTTATGGGTAGTGGAGAGGTGGGGATTGCCATTGTTGGGCAGGGGGCGTATGTTAGTGAAGGGCTTGCGGAAGAGCTTCTTGGACTTGTTGATAGTGCACTTGCCGCGTTGAAGGAACCGGAGGATATTATCCCTGCTGCTTCTGGAGAGGCAGGAACAGTGAGGGAAAGACCAGCGAAGGCCGGCGGCCAAACCCAACTGGATACGGCTTCTGACGAGGACTTCGAGTGGACGCCCACGGCAAGCGTGATTCGCACACAGATCTCTGAGCTGAGTAAAGTGGTTGAGTCGAACATCGCAGCGAATACGACGCTCTTCTCGCTGGGACTGGACAGTATCGATGTCATCAAGCTAGCCTCGCGACTCAAGAAAGCAGGGGTTAAGATATCTGTCAGCGCACTTGTTAAATGCCAGACTGTCGCCAAGATGATGGGTAGTATTCAGCTCGAGGGGGGGGCAGTGAAGGTGGGGACGAGCATTGATGATCTTGAGCGCCAGCTGAGGGAGTCGCTGCCTAAAGAGGTGGTTGAAGGGGCAACTACGGTGCTTCCGGCGACCCCGCTACAGGAGGGGATGGTGGCGGAGATGGAAGCTTCGGGATATAGGAAGTACTTCAACCATGAGCTGTATCACGTTAAGGGAAATGTCGATATGGAGGGTTTAAAGAAAGCGTGGGAGGTTGTGGTGGCGGAGTTTGATATTCTGCGGACTTCGTTTGTCGAGGTTGAGGATGTGGAGATTGATGTTGGCTTCGGGCAGGTTGTGCGCCCGGCCTCCGATAACAGCCTCTGGCGCGCCGCTGAGGTTTCGGAGGCGGCGGATCTGGGAGACGAGACGAAGCAGCTTATTGAAGAGGCTGTTGAGAGGGCGAAGTCGGGCAGGCTGCTGCAGCTTGTGGATATCACACATGGAGGCGAGAAGTACTATCTCCTCTCCATATCGCACGCCCTCTACGATGGATGGTCTCTCCAGGCTCTCCACGCCAACGTGCAGAAAGCGTTTAACGGCCACGCCCTCGCCAATCCAAGCGTGCGCCTTCCGCTCGAGCAGCTCATCAACGCAAACGGACCCAATGCCACCAAGTACTGGCAGACTGCTCTGAGTGGCCTGCCCAAGTCGGAGTTCCCGCTCCAGAACCCGGCGTCAGAAGGCGTTAACAGGTTTGAGATTCCATCTTCGATACCATTAGACGATATCCAGGCCTTCTGCAGAGGGAACAACATCAGTCTCCAGACTCTCGGGCAGACGGCCTGGGCCATCCTTCTCGCTACCTGTCTCAAGCGCCTCGATGTCGCTTTTGGTGTCGTACTATCGTGCCGTGACACCGAGGAGACAAGTGAGCTCATGTTCCCTCTCATGAACACCGTCGTCGTCCGCGCAGTGATCCACGGCGATCGTACGGGGATGCTGCAGTATATGCAGGAAAGCAGCAATGCCATGCGTGCATACCAACATTTCCCGTTGAGAAAGGCGCAAGCCCTGGCAGGGAGACAGGGAGGAGCGCTGTTCGATACACTGTTCATTTACCAGGGGAAGGCGCAGGAGGAGGGTGAGGTGCTAGCGGAGGCGGTAGAGAGTCGGGCGGAGGTGGAGTTTAAGGTCTGTGTGGAGATGGAAGTTGTTGGTGCAGAACTGGTGTGGAGGATTGCAGCCAGAGATGCCGCCAAGGGGGTGAATGAGACTGAGGAGTTGCTGGGGGATTTGGATACACTAGTTGGGAGAATCGTGGGTGGTGGTGGTGGGGAGATGATTGTTTCCTCTCATGGTGGCGTGGCGCTCTGTGGACTGCCGCCGTTTGTGGATGAATCGGCGACGGCTAGGATGAATGGTGTGGCAAAGGCGCCTAAGAAGCTAGGAGGGGCATGGAGTGCGAAGGAGCTTGCTATTCGGGAGATCTTGTCTCAAATCTCGAAGACGCCAGAGGGGGATATTGAGAAGGGTGACAGTATCTTCCACCTCGGACTTGATTCTATCAGTGCTATCAAGGTGTCCTCGCTTCTCAGGAAGCGGGACATTAAGATCACAGTCAACGAGATAATGAAGAATAGCAGTATCCAGGAGATGGGCGCCTTGCTAGCGCAGAGAGTCGACAATGCCTCCATCGAAACTCAGACAAAGGATGTGGATGCTGTCATCGCTGCATCAATCTCGCACATCGACAAAACGGAGCTGGCAAAGGCTGCCGGGCTCACCGAGGACGATGTCGAGGAAATCATGCCTGTCTCAGCCGCACAGCTGTATCTGCTCGCGCGCTGGGAGCAGACGGGAGGTGCGCAGTTCGAGGCGAACTTCCAGTATAAGCTCGACGCTACGGTTGATACGGAGAGGTTGGAGAAGGCATGGGAGGCGCTTACAAAGCGACATGCTATTCTCAGGACGGCGTTTGCATTTGTGAAGGGTGAAGGAGTGCGAGCTCTGCAAGTTGTTGCCAAGGAGAAGAAGAACCCGGTCAAATATGGCAAGTCTACTGAGACGCCGGTGTCGCTCCTGGATCCGGTGTCCCTCGTTGTGGAGGAAGTGGAGGGCATCAGGACGATTAACCTTCGGCTCCTTCACGCGGTCTACGATGGGATAAGTCTCCAGCTTCTCATCCGCGATCTGGAGGCGCTATATTCCAACACCGAGTCCGCTCTACCCTCTCCACTGAGCTACAAGGAGTTCATCGCCCGTGACCTTGATGAGGAGTCACGACAAGCGCAGAGAGCGTTCTGGGAATCCTATCTCCCGCGCACCGAGCCAACGCTGCCGGAGACGCCAGATCTGACACGCAGGGTGGAGATCTTCAAGCCCAATGTTCCAATTGGGGACATTGCGTATGCGGCGAGGAAAGCGGGAGTGACAGCAGATGCGCTGCTCTTGGCTGCCTTCTGCAGGGCGTACGAGACCACGAAACAGACCGCCGGTGATGAAACGGTCGTGGGTCTCTACCTGGCGAACCGATCTGCTACAACTGATTTATCAGACCTGGTGGCGCCGACGCTTAACTTGGTGCCGCTGCGGATCCAAGCGGGTAGTGGGCTTGGAGATGTTGCTTCGGGGGTGCAGAAGGATCTCCAAAAGCTGAGCGAGGTGCAGAATGTTGGAGCGAGCTTGGCGGATCTGTGGAAATGGACGGGGAGAAGCGTGGGGGTGTTTGTTAATGTGCTTAAGAACACCTCTTCCTCCAATGGAGAGAAAGCAAGCGAGCTATTTGCGGAAAGTCTCAGCGAGACAGATATGCTCCGCCCCAGGGCGGAGGTTATAGATGTTGTCCCTAAGCAAGATCTACTCTCTTCGTTCGCAAAGAAGGAAGAGTTGAGGGGAGCATATTTGGTAGGTTCTGATGGACCTGGATTTGGTTTTACAGGAGTACTAACTTGTTATCAGTCTTCGGTCGATGTTGAGCTCCGTCTTGTGGATGGAGGGAGGGGAATCGATGTTGGTCTGTTTGCGCCGGAGAGTATGCTTGGGCTTGAGCATGGGGAGAAGCTTGTTGAGGTGTTGGGAGAGGTGTTGAGGGGGTTGTAGAAAAGAGTTGAGGGGAGTCTTGAGAGGCGGATAAAAATTAGTTTGGAAAGCGGGCTGAGAGTTTGATATCAGCTAGCTGATGTCGTTTATCTTGCCTCGTTCGTCTTTTTGTTGTTTTCTTGTTCATTTTTACCTGAGTTACTAGACTGGTTGTTCATACATGATATATTTGTTCCGGCCCAACCGCGAGTTTTGCCAGTTCATGAACTGGCCGGCCAGTTCACGAA
>JPJW01002118.1:0-19327 GCA_000750755.1 Pseudogymnoascus sp. VKM F-4513 (FW-928)
TCATCACCCCCCCAACAAGAAACCACCCCTCAAACCACCTCTCCACAAACCCCGCATCCACCCCCTTCCCCAGCGTCTGCCCAATCCCACTCGCCATCTCAGCGGGTAAATTGCTCCTCAGCAGCAGCGCCGCGGAAATCACATACATTGCGCTTATCTGCGCGACAGCCAGGGGTAGATTCGCCTGAGCTTGCCTAACTAATCCAGGCGCGAAACGGGAGAATACGTGCAGGGTCTGGAGGACGGAGTTGAAGGATAGCAGCAGCATTATGCCAGCGAGGAGGAAGGAGATCTGCCGCGCCCAAGCCGCTTGGTCGAGTGACGCATCAACATGCTTCACCAGCAGACTGAGAACGCGATTAATCGGATCCGTGGTCGAGAACGTGCTATGCGGATGCGACGAGCGCTGGAGGGTAGTAATCGACGTCGCGATGATGCGATAGACGCAGTAAATCGAGAACGCGACGTCCGGGACGACCAGGCACCGACCCAAGGGCGACTTTGCGCGGACCTGCGCGGCGTGTCGGGCTTGGAGGAGCGTGTGAGAGGTCGAGAGACTGACGGCCATTGTTTCGAGGCCTGAGATCTCGAGTTGGAGGGCTTTGATCTCGCTGGCGTCGGCGTTGCCGCGGATGGAGCCCAGGACGCGGGTCATGAAGCCTTCTTCGGGGGCGTCGGAGAGCTTGTGGTTTAGGGCGCGCAGACGGCTCTTCTTGGCTGCGAGGAGGTCGTTGGTTGCGTCTAGTCCTGTCGCTTTGCGCGCGAGGTCGGAGTCGGTGACGGGCCGGGAGCGCTGGAAGAAGGCTTGCCAGGGGGAGGAGACGGAGGCGAAGCCCGAGAGAAGGGCCATGAGGGAAACGCCTACGACGCCGACGCGGGAGAGTGCTGCGTCGGAGAGGGAGGGTGCGGGGGCGGGGTCGAGCATGGAGTCGAAGGAGGAAGCGGTTGTGGAGAAGTCGGCGGCGAACCAGAATATCGAGATCCAGATTGCGAAGAAGAGGGCTTGGAGGATGCAGGGTATTTTATTCAAGCGCCCGTCGCGGCGGTTTGTAAAGTCCCATCCGGCGCCGCGGATCACGGATTGGATCTCCAGGAACGGGATCCAGAGCACCAGCAGGACCAGCAGCGCGGGGACGGTGACGCGCAGCGTCACGGCCCGGGCGTCGGGATCGAGCGCGCTCGAAATCTCGCAGAGGATCAGCTCGGCGAGGACGGCAGCAAGTGCGATTGTAGCGCCGAAGCTTGCAGCTGCGAGGCGGCGGCGCAGCGGCCAGGAATTGTGTTTCGCCTCTGCCTCTTTCAGGGCCGGCGGGGCGTCAGAGGGGAGGTAGTAGTCGTCATCGACGCGGGAAGCAGCGCCAGCGAGCAGAGGGAAGAGGTGTCGCGCGACGAGGTAGCTGACGATGACGAAGGTCAGGATGAAGGGCAGTGCCGACCCGAGCGTGCCGAGGGAGTGGAAGGAGAGCAGGGCGCGCGGCGCCAGGGGCATCCGGCACGACTCATCGCACGTATCGTCGGTGGGGAGGGGCATTGGACTGGGTCCTCGGTGCTGGGAGGACGAGGCTATGGCGCATTTCAAGTCATTGGGTTGAGGGCGGCGGTGCTTTGCACGAGGGGTGGTGGTGATGCTTAGGTGAGAGGTTGTCCAATCCGGTTTTGCCTCATATCCGAGCTCGCAAGGCTGCATGCGGACGGGAGATCGACATCAGATCACGTGATTGAATGTCTCCACTGATGCACGTGAGGGTCGATTGAGGGGTCTCGACCTTTATAGCTTTTCTGCTTGGCCGCGGAGGGGAGACCGTGCATAAGAGGTTTGGGACGCCCAAGGAAATATACGTGAAATAAAGGATCTGGTAACCCAGCACTGTTACAGTCTTTCACCTGCCCAGTTACTGAACAAGTCAAAGAATATACTCTCCTAGCATTCACAGCCATATCAATTCTCACTCAGCCAGTTCCGTTCAAACTTTGAATCGCGTAAAAAGGTGTATTCATTAATTAAAAGTACCATGCATCTATCCTTGATCATTGCCCGAGTTGGAAATACTACTACCAACCGACTCAAGAGATGACTTCCGTCCCGCTGCCAATGCTGCCGCCTCGCCCTGCTCCATCGCCTGCAGCTTCTGTTGCTTCTCCAGAGCCTCTGGGACATTCCCAATCAAGGCGCCGCCCGGCGTTACCTCGAATTCGTCGTCATCGTCTCCCGATTCATCATCACTAGGCCCCCGGCTGTCTGCAACACTGGACTTCAAAGTCCCTCCTCCGCCTGGGGTGGACGGCCGACTATCAAACAAGCTCTCCTGTGAGGTCGTCGTGCTGTGGGTTTGCGTCTGGGTTTGAACTTGCTTCTGCTGCGCATGCGCATGCAGCCTCTTGTTGACATCCAGCAACCGGATTGTGGGGTCGAATCTGGCAGGAAGACCAAGCGCAGCCGCGACCTCGTGCGCCTCATCATCTGGAGTTCTGGTGGGAAGAATTTCGACTGGCACTTCAGTCCTGCTGGGAAGCAGATTCGCCTCGTGCATTCCTAGGCTGCTCCCCTCCAGCATGCTGGCGTAGTTGTGTCGTGTGGGGTCGTTCACTCGTTTCTGCTTCTTCTTGTCTCGTTTATCGTTCGGTCGTACGACCACGACGGGTACGGGAGAGTATTGTAGGCACCACTTGGAGAAGGAGTTTCGATTGTTGATCAGACCCTGCACACCCCCTAAACTGCGTCCTCTCGTTCCGACAATAAGCATAGCCGGTTCATAGAGCTGGATCTGTATAAATGGGCCGATCAGTACAAATTCCGGTCAATGCGACAAATTGCAAGTACTGACCATCTTCTGGAATGTCTGCTGTAGTTTGCCAACAGCAAATTCAAGCACAATGCTTATGGACCTCTGTTCCGCATTCTTGTCTTGAATCTCTTTCATGAGCCTCTTCGCCTCTTTCTGGTAGCTCTTTTGTGTAACGCTCTTGTCGTTACTAATCTTCGAGTCCTTCTCGACGACATGCAGGCAGATAATCTCATCGCCATCATCCACCATTTCATCTAGCATCCATTGCAGCGCATAATTAGAGTAGGCATTCTCATCGACACCTACCATAAACGTGCGCGATCGCCTGTTGTGCTGATAGCCTCGGTGCTTCTCGTTCAACGTCAGCGAAATCGTATTGCTCTCCGTCGGCTCCCCGCCAGCGAAGTTGTCGAAAGAAACGTGAGGCTCAAACTTGCTGCGCGGTTCTGTTAGCTCCGACATAAGAATGTATATTAAGTTCTATTGTTAGAGAATGGGGAAGAGTAGAACGTGAGCAGCGGCTGCGGCACTATGAGCTAACAATCAAAGGTGGGTTGAGATAAGGTGCAAAGGTGGGGTTGACGCCGGGCCGCGAGTCGCCACTAAGCGAAGCTCCTCATAGCTATCAGCCTCCTCCGGCCAAAACGCAGCTATTGATAGACGCCCATGTTGAGCAGAAGCGCAGTATAATGTCCAGCTTCCTGCAGAAATATAAAGGACAACTCGTAGACATAATTTTGGAAAAATAATCTGAACTAACCTTGGTGCCGGGGGTGATAATGTCCTGCGCTTTCCCCTCTGCTTCGGCTTTGCGTCTGCCCAGGAGACGCCAGACATTTCAGTCGGTGGTAAAAACGTAATGCTGGAGACAGATCCATGCCTCCCAAGTTGCGTAGTGGCCATATGCTCTGTGATGGTATCCAGCCTTGGGCTACTTGGTAGGCTGAAACGGCCAGCGACTGAGCCATCTCTCTGTGGCCTGGAGGAGGCGGGGGACGAGGGGGTCTCTGGAGACCCAGAGCCTGGGGTCCTTGGGCCTGATGTGGTCGACATGTTTTGCTTGGTGGTTGGACAGTCTTTGTTGCTACTTTCTGGTGTACTCTATGCCCACCAAGAAAGAGGTCTTGGAAGCTGAAATCCGAAGTGGCCACCTACCCAAAGGAAGGTGGCAGTCAGGCGCCCTTCACACAGTCTCCGCTGGATAGCTCTTCTGGCACGGCAGTGTCGTCGGCTATGACCACTGCGGTGAGGTGACCCTAGATATTGTGATTCTAAGGAGTGAACGAAGTAAACAAAAAAATGGGCAGCACGTGCCACCGAAGCGCGAATCTTCGGGTGCTTCAATTAATCTTCCGGAATGTACAACATTATACCACAGGAGCAAGAGGCTCAAGGGAGCAATAACTGTGAATTTGGACGTTCGGATATTATATGTTTTGCTGACACGAACTTGCGAAACAGGTCACCGCTCCGCCCAGACAATGCTTGCTACAAGCGAAGGTTGCGCGGCATCTTCCCCCTGCGGCTTGGCTTCAGCTTGCTCCAATGCGGTATTCCAACAATCCAACATTCCAACACCCGCCAGCAACCGACCGCATAAACTAAGACTGCAGATGCATATCACCACTCACATCGCCTTAAACGCCCATTCTCTAAATCTCTTTGTTTCTTGCTTACTGCCTAATAAACTAACTAACAGGGAATCACGGTCGTTGACATCTATTTCAAAGTCGACCGTCAGCACCCAGTTTTATACCATTTACGCCCCAGCCATGCAAATCCATATCGGCGTTCATCAGAGTAAACCATCACACCGCGTTTTCTAATATGTGCGGGCCAAGTTTCGCAAGTACCAGTCCACCAACTTGCGGCCAACCTTTGCCTCAGAGATGTGGATAAGATCCTGCGTCAAAGTTAGCAAACTGGGACTCTTGATATAAAGTATATTGGGCAAACTTACTCCTTGCATAGCGTAATCAAGATCATTAGCGTTAACAACCTCTCCATCCAAAAGTCCGTTCTCGCTCCATCTCGTCTGTCTGCTCCTCTGCTTGTTGACCAAGAGGAAGCTGCGGAGCTCCTCAGGCTCAACCTCGAGGAAGCCAGCCAGCTTCTTCAAGTCCATTGTGGTGTAAAGCCTCAGGTAAGACTTGACGGTTGGGCTCCACATGTTGGTCTTGACCTCGTCCATGAAGATCTTGAGGTGGTGCTCAATGGGGTCCACGTTGAGCTCTGGGGTATCAAAGTCGGGGGGTGTTGGGGAGATGAACTTGGGGCAGGCAGAGCGGAAAAGCTCCTCGTAAACTGGGAGGGACTCCTCGCCGCCGCGCTGGAGCTTGAGGAGCTGGTCGCCGTACTTCTCGCGAAGGGCGGTGTGGATGGTGTCATCCAGTCTGGTTGGGTGGAGAGCAACGCAGATGGCGATGAGCGCGTACATCTGGTCGTTCTTCTTCGAGATGGAATCGTATTGGGTTCCCTTCTGGAAGTTCTTGGTCCTCGAGACGTAGATGAGGATGTGGCTGAACATGCGGATGGCATCGGCGTAGCGACGCATCATCATGTAGGAGAAACCGACGTAGTAGTAGGTTGTGAAGTGCGCAGCCATGACGCGCGCGAACATGGCCTTCTTGTTGAGCTCGATATCGTCGAGGGTCTTGAGCGCGAGGCTGAAATCGCCCAACAGGCAGTGGACGCGCAGGAGACCGATGATCGAGAAGTATCCCAGCATGCGGTAGAGGGACTTGGATCCGTAGTCACCCGCAACAGCCATCGGCTCCTCGTTGCGCTTCATGGCGGCTAATTGCTCGTTGATCTGGGATCGCTGGATAAGGGAGTACAGCACGTTGAGCACGCTGTAGCAGCCCCAGGTGTTGGGGTTGTCGCGAAGGAGTTGGACCTCCTCGTCGTTGTTGGCCTGTCGCGCAACCTTGTTCCTGTAGGAGCAGAAGCTGTTGAATTGGTAGATAAATTCGTCGATGACATCCCATGCCCAGTAGTACTATAGCCCGCAACATTAGTTTCAGTCTTGCTGCTAGAATTTGGAAGGACGGTCTTACCGAAGGTGGCTCCAAGTCAACCGGTCCGTCGGAGTTCAAGATGAAGTGGAACAAGCTGCAGTAGCTGTCGTAGCTCTGGAACTTGACTTCGAGAGAGGCCGAAAAGTCCAAGGGTTGCGCAGCAGCGGCGAGCCGCGACTGGATGTCGTCGGTCTGCTGGGCCATGCTCAAACCCCCCTCGAAGTCGTCCTCCTGATAGCTGACCTGCTCACGGTAGTCGGCGGCCAGGACCTCCTCCGCGACATCAGACGCATCATCCAAGTCCCTTGGCGGGATACCGCTGTTCTGGAATCCGCTCATTTTGAGATGCTTGAGGTAGACGTCGCTGTCGTTGGCTTTGACGTTGTCAGAGGGAGAATTTGCGGGCGCGCTGTCGGCTAGCCCTAAAATTTCGCGTAAGGCGATTGGTGATGCCAGTTGATATTTCAGTGCGATGTGGGATAAAAGTGTCTATGTACCATCTACAATTTTGAATATATTACTACTACGAGAAAGACTTTGTGTATTTAACTACTGGCATATATCACAAAATTTTGCTGGTTCTTATACTCCCCGTTGCTCTTTCATAATGACCTTTTGCTAGTATGGCATTCTCCCACCAGCCAGCCCCGCTCCTGTGCTATCTTTCATAGGTCACGTGAATAACAATATTCCCTGCACGTGATTATAATATACAGCAGGCAAGAGCGACCCCACATCCCGCACCTGCAACAGATGCGATTAATTTAGCGTCAACCCTAATTCGCACGCTAGGCTCCATCAAGCACGCCTTATCCCTCTGGCTATTGCGTCGTTTGTCCAACATCCCATCCACCTTGAAGGTAAACAAATGCCAGATATACACGAGTGCACGACGTGAATAGTCGTCCTCAAAGTTATCTGGAAAGGCAAAATGGCGACTCTGTCCAGCTCAGTGACTCTGGACAGAGCTTATTTTGAAACCCTGCTGCGAAAGTATGTTACACCCGCCCGTACGGGGTCCCTTGGTGCCGTAGGCAGATGTAACGTCCAGGCTAACATGAATATTTATGGCAGAGCACAGTTTGTACGTTTATGAAGCATATTTTGAAGCTATTCTAATGCCGTTTTTTATTATAGCATTCTTCTGGGGTAGACCACAGTACACCAACGGACCTACCCATGGTGACAATTCCCAAATCTGACTATGATGGGTTGGTGCGTTCTACACTATCCCCAATTTTGAAACTATCATATTTACAGCGTATAGCTCAATTCTTCTCGGGAATACGGTATGGCAGCATTTTGAGCCTACACGCCAACCTCCAAACTCTATCAGTGCATGGAAGGTCGGGGCTTACTGTGTGATAGCAAATCTACGCCGGAACTTGTACAAAGGAGGAGTCTCAAACGATGTTCTTGATGCAAGCATTCACTTCAAACTCTACACATCAATATCTAACCTTGGGGCGGCATAGATTCTTGTCAGCGACACTCCAAACAACGCTCAAGGTAGCGCCATCAACCTGACACCAGGTGGCACATCAGATGCCCATCCCCCATTGACTCGTACCCAAGAATCTCCCACAACGTATAGAACCGGCCCCAGTTATAATAACGAAAATGCCAATAAATTCGGAGGCTACGGCAACCACACGATAGGTCACACAACGAAAGCTGCTGAATACGGTGGTCAATTGGATGACGTCTATTCTCCGAATGAAGTGCCCGATGGGTATTTTAACAATGGCAACAACCGCGTTGAAGTTGGCCGTGATGGCCAGTTTCTGAAAAATGCCAAGCGTACGATATTGTTGAGCAACCTCCCGGAGGCAGCCACTCATGCAGATGTGACCGATGCCGTTAAGGGTGGAATGCTCCTTGATGTTTTCCTTCGTAGCCCAGATCGAGCTGCATCTATCTCTTTTCTCAACGAGAATTCTGCAAACGATTTTTTCCGCTATGCTAAGCGCAATGATCTTTATATCCGAGGAAAGAGGGTCAGTATCGTAAACCTGCACTATAGCCATTTCGGGTTCTAACTTGGGTCTAGGTTGCGATTTCGTGGTCAGACCGTCACTTCACTCTCGCAAATCATGTGGCACACAAGATCGGCATGGGCGCAACGAGAAATATCGTTATTCGATCCGCGAGTACAAGGCATACGGATGAGTCTATCCGGGAAGATTTAGATCACATCCATAATCTAGTGGTGGTCAGCATTAAATTCGTCGACAGAGATGCCCATGTGTCAACCAATTCCGTCCACAATGCCATGTTTGCGAGAACCTGCATGATGTGAGTGGAGAGTATAAATGCATTTTGTGATTCTAACATGCAACAGGTCACGAAGCAAATATAAGGGTTGCAAGATTGAATGGGATATCGATGAGTGTGCCGCTCCCATCCCAGTCCTCAAGCCACGCCCAGTTCAAAAGGAGAATAATGCACCAAAGACAAGTGCTCCAATCAACCGATTTGCTCTACTCAACATGGACGGCGCTACAGATAGCTCGACCGACGAAGATTCTATGTTGGGCATGGACGGCTTTCAATCAGACCTCGTCTCTAGTTTGAACGGAGTTGCTGTGTGAACGTTATTGTGATCCTCGGGTGCTGACTCGGGTCCTCGACTGCCCTTGCCGAAAACCCTATTCGGCTTCCATTAATTGTTTTCTTATTTCTTTGGCAAATTACCTCTGGTATCGGGCTTGGCGTCACGCATCGAGGATGATGATACTTTCTTTTATGGGCGCCCGGAATTGGCAGTTCTCATGTTTACCGCCACAGATACCCTACAATTTGCTTTTGCTCTTGCTTTTATTAACATCCTCTGTATCTGTGAATGATTCGTTGTAGCTACTAGAATAGGTAGCATGTTTAAGTAGCAGAACTAGGAGGGCTGCGTTATGGAAAGGAATGATTTACATGCCTCCGTTTGTGTTTTGGTGCACTGTGTGATGGTAATAATCCTCCTTGGAAGCTACTCTGGGTGCACAGATGTCTGAAGAAAGGGGTCGTATAACAGCGAACGAACGAACGGATTTGGAGAGCCTAAGCCCTGTCGCTGCTTCTATTTCAAAACTATCAGCCCTTCTCGGGACTTTTTGTTTCTCCGCATAGAGTTGCTCAAATGATCTATTACAACCGGCCTCCCCATACTTCTACAGGTTACGGCGGTGCGGTGACATCACAAATTTACCGATAACCCCCACCAAACTTTATACGACCCAACCACTTCACGACCTCGACAAATTACTGAACCCCGCCTCAAACCCGTTATTGTTCTTGAATTCTTTGTTCGCCTTTTCATTATCTGCTGCACGTGCTGCTATATCTTTGTTCAATCGCGCTCCTTCCCTAAAGCCCATCACGAACACTCAGCGTCACAGCACCCCCACCCGCCACTATGTCCTGGTTTCAAAAGACAATTGCCTTGCCTCCCAAGTCGCGGGGCAGCTATCTTGTCACCGACCACATCGTCGACAGCCTTCCAGAGATCAAGGGCTACAAAGTGGGCCTTGTTAACCTCTTTGTTCAACACACGTCTTGCGCGCTCTCGCTGAACGAGAACTGGGACTCGGATGTGAGGGAGGACATGAGCGATGCGCTTGACCGCATTGCGCCAGAAGATAAGAAGGGAGACCTATACAGACACTCGGCGGAGGGTTTGGATGATATGCCTGTACGCTCTGACAAACCGCTTGGGCTAGATATTTACTGACTAGCTATAGGCACACATCAAGAGCGCATTGATTGGCGCGAGCGTAACAATACCTATAAAGGATGGGAAGCTGGCCACTGGGACATGGCAGGGAGTGTGGTATCTGGAATTCAGGGCAGCTAGGCACCAGAGGAAGGTGGTAGCTACGATACAGGGAGAGAAGGCATGAGTAGGATCGTTTTAGCGCTTCACAATTCTGTTGGCTGCAACATGCCAGCCCACTCAAATGTTCTTGACGGTCATTACATTTTGTACACCTGGTTCTATGGTATCTGTGCATGTAGTCATGCTTTCCCTAACGCCAACTCCATTTTCGTGTGCCGCAAGTTCAAATCTCCTCCTCCTCTTCGTTCGCAGGCAAATCATCGATTTCTATATCGCCACCCGCAAGAACCTTGGTCTGTGGCACGTAGCCGTTGGGATCTGGCGCCTGGCCGGGCGTCGCAGCAACAACATTTCCGTTCACATCCACGAATTCAAAGTTGTAACGCGAGAGTAGATGCGGGATCGCCGACAGCTGGGGACCGTAGCGCGCAGTGTTGTCATAGAGGTCGAAGAGCGGGACGGCGAGGAGCTTCATGTTCTTTGGCACACTAAGAACCTCTGCTATTTGTTAGTAATAATAAAGATAGATACTCGGGGAACTTACTCTGTTGCGGAAGCTGGATGAAGTAGAGCTTTTTGCATTCCTTGGGCCTTGTGACGTGGGCGGGGATGAATGGGTACATGAACGTCTCAAAGTTTGGGCGCCACCATTGCGCCAACGTGTCGCCAATCTCCCAATCCTCATTGACTCCTTCTCCCGAGAACTGTGATCCGACTGGTGCGAGTCTTTCATTCAGTCGCGCCTTGAACCCCTCAATCTCGTCGTCCTCGGGCTTGAGGTAGTCGCCCGGGAGCTTAAAGAACGCGTTTGCAATCTGCAGCATCAGGATGTGAGGGTGATTGTGTTCGTGACAGACGAGGATGCCTTCGCACGTACGGCGCATTCCATGGAGCTCATAGTGTTCTTCGAGGCGCTTTAGGCGGGCGAGCACTGACGGGTCCTCTTCGGGCTGGTTCTCCTTGGTGCCAAAGGTATAGTTGGAGATTGGGTACAGGCGGATTGTCTCTGGCTGGTTGCCATTGAAGCTGAGAGGGAGAATTGGGGGGTATGAGGTTTGGAGCGCGGTGGCAGTGATTGTCGACATGATTGCTCTTGGAGGTGAGAAGGTGGAGGGAAGGAGCTGTGCTACATGGCACGCTTGAGCTTCTCAGGAACGGATTAACGTTGGTTCGTGCGGGCGGGCTGGGGCCGCTGACAAACCTTGGCACTGCATTTTATATGAGAAGGCTGGATCGTGTTTTGAGCAACAAGTCTATATAAGATAAACGCTTTTAATGTTCCTGGAATTATTAGAACTTCTCGACAGCAGTCTAGTCGCTCGGTTTTAGATAAATGTGTCAATTGCATCGTCTTTGATTGAGTATTGTCAATTCCCAGCTGTGCACACCAGTACTATGAGTAGAACCTCGAACACCTTTCAAATGGTCTTACATGCCAGACAATAACCATAGCAAAAATTACCTATTTCCCACGCATCGGTATATCGGTCGTCACAGCATAAAACTCCGTCGCCTCCTCCTCACTCACCGTGCTAACCTCCGTTTTCCTCTTATCCACCAATCCAAGTCTTGCCTTCTTAATCTCCCACCACAGCTCTCTTCGATCACCTCCCAACTTCTCCTTCAGGAGATCCTCCTTCAGTCGCCGTATAAACAAATTATACACCTCTGGCATCTCTAGACTCGCTAGCTCATCTCGCATCACACCCAGATTCGCAATAGCCTGTCCATATCCGCTGTCGCCGAGACTATGCTCGATTAAGGAGCGGATGATCCCTTCCATTTGTTTGCTCGCTGATTCGATCGTTGCAATATCCTCTGCCGTGCCAAGACGCTGCTTATACTCTGGAATTGCATTCTCAGAGCTAATTTCTGACCTCTCCTCGCGGCTGAGCAGGGCGTCGACATTGAGACCTGAGAGGGGCTTGATGGCCTCCTTTGCGCGGCGACCCTTGGCCTTTGGTGGCACCTTCTTGACATCGGCGGCTTTGATAAGGTCGTCCAGCTCAGTCGCGCTTGCCTTGACGAGATCAGCGGGGGGGCGCGAGTATTTCATGAGAACTTCGGGAGGTGGCTGCACGGGCTCGTCGGGCTGTACAGCGCGGCGGCGGATAGCTTGGTTGATGCGGTGGAGGACGGGAGAATATGTATCTTCGATGGCCATGTATTCTACAGGGTTGCCCTCGTCATCTTTGCCAAACGTTGAAATGTCCATTGCGTCGACGTAGGCTGACATGGCTTTGGTGAGGTCATCTGTAGGGAGGTTGCGGTGTTTGGTCATGGTCTGGCCAGATAGAGTGATGACGCGGTCAAGTGGAGGGAAGCGATACAGTCGTACATCTTCGGCGAAGGGAAGAGGCACGTCAATCAGACACTCCAAGTCAGGTTCAATGGATGGCGTGAGGAGGACCAGCTGGGGGTCTTTGCCGTCTTTCAAAACGATGCGAGCAACGGCGTATGACTCGAGTTCTGCAAGTGCATGGACGAGAGATGAAAGCGCAAGTCGAGCCTTTTCATTTGCCCTCGCGGCAACAGTGACACAGCTTTCGCCCATGTTGAAAAATCGCTCGTACTGGGGAAGTATGTCAGCCAATTGTGCCAAAATAAAGTGATAACCGCTTGGTACTTACTCTTTCCGCTGGTATAAATCCTACTATCGAGAAGCTTGCCACAGTCTCCAGCTTTGTAATGTTCTGGTCTGACTCGGCGATAGCAACTGCTGTCCGACCATACTCAAACCCTTGAGCAAGATCCTCTCTGTCAACATCTCTCTTCCCACCAGGTGCAGATTCATCTACGATCTTGTATGTCCTTGCATTCTTCACGGCGGTAAGTCCTTCTCCCTGGGTTGCGTCTTCCATTTTAACGTCGCCCTCATCGTCACCAGCCATTTCTGCCACAACATAACTGCTGGCAGAAGGCGCTTTGGCGACCTTGGTGCGGAAATAACGCTCGACGTCAATACACAGAGCGGTATCATACTTCTCAGGGTCACCTAACGTGAGTTGTCCCTTGAAGGTTGCATACGGTTTGTAGTCCTTGACGCGCGGTATGGATAAGTCTTGGACCGCTTCTGCCGCAGTACCAAATATTGACTTTTCACATTTGTCCGCAAGATCTCTCAAAACCTTCTCATTGCCAGCCTAAAATATGTCAGTAAATCTTTATAAAAGCAAGCAAAGCAAAGTAACCTTTAGAGAATCCTTCTCTTCCTCTTTAAATCCAAACTCTGCGTCATCGAAATCAACTCCCCTGGTATCATATTAGCCACCTGTAAATAAGATGCGGGACTCATGAAAACTCACAAGACTACCAATTCTATGCCATCTTCATTCAGTTTTGCGGATGTCTCATCCAGGTCATCAGAGTCCATCAAACCCGTCCCATTGGTGACCAGGACAATCTTCCTCGCATACTTCAGCTTCTTCGTGAATCTCTCCATCATATCAATGGCAATTATGATCGCCGAAACCGCATCTCCCACATCCGTCTTACTTGGCTTGACACTCTTCTGGAGTTTCTTAAGATCTGGCACTTTTATGGGTCCCAGAGGCTGCATAATAGAGATGTTGTTGTATCCTTCCTCCCCCTCCAAGGCATTGTTCGTCTCATCGGTCCTGAACCCAACAATCCCAACGGTGAGAGTTGTGCGCCCAGTAATCATAATCGTTGCAAGAGAATCCCATACATATCTCATAGCAAAATCCAGGTCGCTTTCGTCTCTTCCATTGCTCTTCCTGCCCATAGAAGCGCCCTGGTCAACGATAAATATGGTTGCCTCCTTGCCCGACATCTTGCCGAATGTGGCAGAGCTGAGCTACTGTGAGCTGCTATAACATCAATTTTTCAAATTATTATTGAGTAGAGTTTCTCGGGAGCTGAATAGAAACTCGTCGATGATTGAAGGATTTTAGGTGGTTGGGCTAGGCAAACGCGTTGTCTCACGCGTGCCATTAAGCATGCTGTCACGGACTCACGTGCTGATAAGGCGGTTGGTTGCCTCGGATAACGGCTGATGACGCGCTCCCGCATTATAGTAGATCTCCTCGGGCGTCGGCTCCAGCAACTTACTCCTTAATTCAGTCCCCTCTCCGCAACGAAGCATCAATAAAAACATACAGCTTCACTCTCAGTCTCCCAAGATGGCCGACGTTTCTATCTTTAACACTTTGGCTCCGTACCATATCATTGCGTAAGTCATTGGTCAGGCCAGTGCGTGGTCTCCTGCTGACGAACTCAGATATGGCACCCACCTCGGCGCGCAGACCTGGCAGGTAAGTAATATGAATGCGGTCTCTTAGAACATTTTATCACTACACTATCAATTACCAATTATCATTGACTCTCGACGCCTCACCCATTGCCTTCCACCCCCTCTCCAACTCTACCCTCGACTAACAACCCCCCAGACCTTCGTCAGCGGCATAACCGCCTACCAAACCCTCGAGCGCTCCCAATTCTCCGCCCTCCAGCAGCGCGTCTTCCCCCGCTACTTCACCCTCCAAACCGCCTTCCCCCTCATCGTCGCCCTAACCTACCCCGGCATCGGCCTCGGGCCCTCCTCCTACCACGGCGCCCTCGCGCCCGCCAACCAATGGAGCGTGCTCTACCCCCTCACCACAGCGTTCGTCTGCGGCTTCCTCAACCTCGTCTTCGTCGGCCCAAAGACGTCGGAGCTGATCCGTCTCCGCAAGATCCAGGAGACGAAGGATGGGAAGAAGAGCATCGATCCTGCGCCCCATAGCAAGGATATGCTTGCCCTCAACAAGCGGTTTGCGCGTGTGCATGGCGCGAGCGCCCTGCTGAACTTGGTTAGCTTTGGCGCGACTCTTTGGTATGGTGTTGGACTTTCTGCGCGTTTGTAAGTGGATTATGAGTGTCGGAATGTAGAGGGTTGTATGTTTAGGATTGGTGGCTTTAATGGGGCATGGGGATGGACACGAGCTGGGGATTAAATACATCTCATAGATATATATCAAATCGCCGCTTTGGATGACCGTGCAGTAGAACCATTGTTCAATTCGCCTACGAGTATTTGAAGTGCCACTGGGTATTACGAGACCATTGTATGTGTGGTTGATGTTGAATTTTATATCACTACTCAAATAAAATATTATATAAATATCCCACCCCAAAATATTTAAAATTAAACCAAAAGCCCGAAACTTTAAAATAGGTTCGTATCACCTAAAATACGAATCAGATCGAGATCAATCCCTGGGAAAACATAAGGCTACTAATATATTAATTCCCTCATAAAGGTCCGGAGTGCAATCTATATATGCCGCCAAGTATCCGGTCAGCACCGCGGCAATTCTTCCGAAACAAGTCACGCAGACAGGCAAGTCACACGGCCATTCAAGCAAAGAGACTAAGGTGGCAAGGTAATAGTTTGTTCATTGATAAAGACACCCCTCGACTCGCGAGACGTGTAAAGACTATATCCCTTACTCCCGACGTAAACCCAGTGCAGTGCCAACGTGCAGGTACTAGCTAGGAAAAATCGTCACCCTTCATCCACCTCTCTCTCAACCACCCCCCTCCCTCCCTTTCACATCCGCCCATTATTACTATTCAGAATACTGCCACGAGAGAGCCTCAAATTGTGGTAAATTATGTAGGGACTGTGGTCTCCAGCATCCGCCTCCCCGATCTGCATCCCATAAAAGCCTCAATGTTCATGATAAAGGGAATGTCCCAATCATTGATGTAATAAGGAATGGCTTTCCCCTAGTTCCTGTTCCGTCCGTCCGTCCCGTCCCATTTTAAAGCGCCCAGCCACCGTTGAAGGGGGCCCGCTTCAGTTCTGTTTCCCATCCAGCCGGTCCCGTATCAAAAGAGAATTTGCAAACATCTTGAAGAAGTGTCGGATCCCCCACAATGGGAATCAAAAAGTGGTATAAATAAAAGTTCGCACAAAGGCGACGTCGCCCCGAAGCTGCCAGCTAAGGCGTCAGGACGACGGATAAAAATGAATTCGCAGGTGACAGTGAGGCTCCAGGCCATGTGTTTTAAGCCTGTACGAAGTCCCCACTAGTCGTGTTCGGACCAGAGACGAAGAGATATCGATGTATTTGTCGAGAAAAAGAAAAAAAGTGTATTTGCGCATCGACCGCCTCATATATTTTGAGAGGCAATGCCGAAACAAGTCGCGCTTGTCTCCTTAATATCCATTACCAAAAAAACCCAACCGTGCCGTAAACCATGGGAATCGATCAATCGTCGCCGCGAGATCGTATAAGAGGTATTCCCATTTGCCGTAACCACCAAAACGCCGTTAAGATATTATACAGAACCAAGACGCAAGAGCGCCTCGATGGCCTCGCGCTCCTGAGAGTCGGAGGCCATCCCAAGGGAGCTGAAATCGACCTTGGGGTTAGATTGTTGAGAGGAAATATGATCAGGGCGTAGTGGCGCTGACTTTGCCAGCGCCGAAAGGGAAGCGCCGCCGTAGTTGTTGGAGACAGCTCCTCCAGTATATACATGAGTATTGAGGAAGCTGCGTCCGCTAAGAGGTACTGATCCGTTGTAAGAAGCTTGACGAAGGGCGACTGCGCCGACGGCGGCCCAGTCTTCATCATCGGTCATGTCTTCTGGGTCGTCTCCCATCAGTTCGTCGTCTGGAGGTGCTTCGGAAGAAGAGCAAGAGCCATCAAGTGACATCTTGTCCACTTCTTCCATCTCCATATCGACGTCGTCTTCGTGGGAGAAGACTGCAGAGTCGCCGGCCCAGCTTGAGGAGGGCGCGTTGGGTCGTGCCCTGCCACCAGCGTTGGTGTTGTTGATGGGCATTCCCATCGAGTAAGTGGGCAAGCTGGGGGGTGGCGATTGTTGTCCGCGAGATTCACGGCTTGGTTGGCCGTTCATTCTCGCGTCCCATCTTCCCCATCCTACCTTCTCGAACTTGACGTCCCCGCTGAGTCCGCCACCGTCACCACCTCCGCGGCCTTCCAACGCTCCGACTACCAGCCGGCGAGCCTTGGCTGGCGGGATGCTGGAGAATCCAGGAACGGAGGTGGTGAGGTATCCCATGATGTGGCGAATGGCGAGAGGGCCATTGTTCAGAAGGATGTCGGGAAGGTGGTGCTTCGCGAGAAGGGTTGGGGTGATGGACCCGGTCGTCTCAAACCCATTCTGAGAATCCATGCTGCCGGCGCTGCCATCGCGGAGGTCAAAGTCGGACTCGACGGCGTCCAGATGGCCTGGGGCAGTGGAGCCGTAGTTTTGCGACTTGAGGCCGTGTGGCGCCAGGTTCGGAGAGATGGAGTTGGGAGGAGTAGGGAGGGTATGGGTAGCTTTCGTAGCAGGAACACTCTTGGCCAGACCACTAGTGAAAGCGTCTGGACTCAAGGGCTTCTTTATGTCGCGAGCATTTGCCATGGAGCCATTTAAGGCGATGGAAATGCTAGATCTCGTCGTAGCCATATTGACAGAAGGGTTGCTTGGGTTCGTTTCTCTGTTGCGCGCGCGAAATATTAGCCAGCTGTACTATATGCGCCGCGAGACTTATCACCAGTCGCGCGTTGGAAATACTCTTGCGATGGAAATCTCGTGGGTTGACTCACTCGGCTTGCCAAAGAAACGAGGCGATCGATCACAGGACGCGATGACCGGGTTGGGGTGCGAAGCGACTGGAATCGAGTCTTCTGCTGACAGTGGCTATCTCGTACGAATTTACTTGAAGATAACGTCAAGTAAAGCGACTCTGAAGCGAAGCAGTGCTGGTAAATGCGAAAGCTGATTGTTTGATTTTGCTGTGCGATTCTTTTTGTTGGTGATGTTGATGGGAAGAGAGGGAAGGGGGAAGGGGAGGATATGAGCAATAGCAATAGCAATAGCCATCCAGGCGGACACAAATGGGCAGTAATAATACCTGGGTGTCTGTTTCCGGAGTTACATTAGTACGTACACAAGTTACAGGAAGTGTGGGAATGTGCCGTGCGGACAGTCCGCAAAAGAGCGGACCCGTCATGTACTCTCCAGGAAATGCGGGTACCGTATTAGTATGAAAGTACATTTATGGATCAACCAGAGAGGAGGGCCTGTAGAGAGGAGAGTACTCGTAGGCCTGGTCGCGAACCGCAGTTCACCACACTCTGGTACATGGCTTTCCACTGTGTCAAAGGCGTGGTAAGAGTTACACTTCCGATACACCAGTAATTGTCTGTGGATGTCTGTGGTGCGTGGTGTGTGGCACAATGCCAAACGGGGACGCGCCATTCGCCGATTCTTTGTTCATTCACAGCTGAGGCCAGCTGATAGATAGACAGTCCAGTACAGTAAGAAAAAGCAAGGAATGCAGATAGATGATGCGTTTGGAACCCGACGAGAGCGCCGTCTTCGGGCTTCACTTCATATCCTGTAAATGCGCTCATATTAAATCAGTAACTGTAACTGTGTAGGGTTCCTTGCTGCTTCCCTTTCCCCCAATCTCCCCCTTCCACAGTCGCCCCAACTCTCACTTCTTGCTTGAAGAGTAAGCAAGGTAAGTAAGCCAGCCCCTGCCATTAACTCACGTAATGAACATACCAAAAACGTTTGTGTATCGCACTTTGCCCCTCAATGCCCTTAGTCCAATTAGCTGTTTATAGCTCGACCACCCGAGATGGAACGCTGGCGGGGCATCGTGAAGCCGCAGGCACCTCTTCCTCCTGCGCAAAAGTGTCCGAGACCTCATGTTGTGGGCGGGATTGCACTTGCCGCGTCTTATCTCTCTCCACATCTCGGGAACTGTCATTACACTGAACTCCACTCCCCACTTCGGCCGGCTTTGGCTGCGCACAATGGGGGTTATTTGAGGTTTGATTGCTGTATCTATTAAAGCCCTCTCCACTTGCCCTCGATTTGTGCCCTTGGTTGCGCGGATCCCCACGGATCGCAAACTTCCAACATTTAAAAGTGATATTGTGGCCAAGCTATGACGTGTGTCTCGAACTTCGCCCTCGGCGTCGGCCTCTCCAGCACCCTTAGCTAGCTCCAACAATAACACCGCACATCCCACGTTCCTACCTTGTCAGGCTCTGATTGCTCGGCTATTATTGAGGGGAAATCGATCGACTCCAAGACCGCCGTCCACAACCAGCGTCATGCATGGTTTGGCGGGGTCAAGTTGATCGAGCACGTTGCGACAGAACTGGACCGGATCAAACGGAGCATTTGCTTGCCACCGTTGATTAACGCCGATGAGACAATGTTTTATACAACAACCACATGTTTTCCGATCCGGTGGCCATGGAAGAGTGTACGACATTCCTGATAAAGACCAAAAATCCCCCGCACGCCCGGCGTAACGTGGGTCTTGATCCTGCTACTGTACTCCATTGTTGAAAATGTATCTTCGACACGCCTAGATTCATCGTCAATACTTGGCCTCAACGGTACCCCACGTAATCGCGCGGAACTGAGAAACTTACAGCTATCAAATGGCCCACTTCCTCCTCAGTCTGGTGATAAACTCGTTTATACTGCCCTATTTCGGCACGCAGAACCTCGTTCTTTGTCTTGGTCCCGTCGCAAATAGCTTTAAGCTGGAGTTCGAGCTCCTTCCGTAAAAACGGCTTGCTCAGCTTCTCCTCAAAGCCGATATTGTCATACCCCTCAATTAGCGCGATTCCCAGGGTCGTTGGTATGAATTCCTCCACTCCTCCGCTTGACCTGCCACTTCCTGCCGCAGCACCCCCTCCCCGCCCCCTCCCTCT
>JPJW01002120.1:0-10516 GCA_000750755.1 Pseudogymnoascus sp. VKM F-4513 (FW-928)
GACAGCGGCGCCCGCCTGGCTGGACCCCTCCCCGTACAAGTCGTCCGGCAAGCCGTCACTCACCAATTAGCGGCCTTTATTCACTCTGGACACCGTCAGGCACAACTGCTCATGTGAGTAACTCGGTGGCCACATCTCACTTTACAAGTACTGTACGTACTGTACTCAGCGCGTATGCCATGTTTACATACAATACTTCGTCTACTCCGATTCTAGAGTACGGGTAAGAGGCAAGATAATCTGGAAATAAAACATATTCATTAGATTTTGTGATTTTATCCCTCAACCAGCGTCATCTGTCCATCACAAACAACCTGGTGCCCCTTTGAGAGCATGATATGCGCCACCCATCCCCGTTGCGCCTCAACCACTATAAGTGTTTGAGGGATCCTGCGTGCTCTTCCTTGTCTCCTCTGCTGCTTTCCATAACCCCAGAACAAGATATGTTGTAACAGTGCAGTCGTAGTAGTACAATACTGTCTATGGGTAACCTCAGACGTGACGATTTATGCCTTCTTCTTCGATGCGACCTTCGCCTTTGCGGCCTTCTTTCTGTTGCTCCGGATCATCACAACGCTCAGGAATGACCCTACAAGGGCAGATGCACACAATATGAGGATAACAGGTATGCGAATCGCCCATACTCGTGGTGGGAATAGCTGTTGGATTGGTTGATCAGGGTCGACGAATGGCTGCCGGCGGTTAGCTGATATGCCTCAAACTCTGATCTTGCCATCAACCTACCATGAGAAGTGTCCAGATAGTGTAGTAGAGAAACACAGCAGAAGCTACCAAGAGCATTGCGAGACCGACGAGTTTGTCAAGCTGAGGGAGTAGATGTTAGTAGGAACTTTTGATGGGAGTCGTGGTGTACCTACCATTGTCGCAATTAGAATAAGATACTAGTGCCAACAGGATGAAGTCAAACTGAGGCGCTTCAATGTCTTATGGTAAAGAGTGGTGTTGCGACTTATGGTTGAATCACTTGTGGCTGCTTCAGTGAAGTTCAATAATGTCCAGATCCCTCGGTTTTCGAAGCTCCCTACTCGATTTACATGGGTTCGGGTCGTGACGCGCTACACACTGCCTGTCATTAAGCTTGTCTCAATTGGGGTCTAGCCCAAAAGGTAAGGCTGCCGCTGGATCTTGCATCGCTCGAAATAATAATTCGAACACAGCAGAGAACACAACTTCAAACGAACGTCAACGCTTAAAATGGGGGATCTGTAGCAGAGTATCCATCAACGGGGACCGTGTACGGATACGTACAACAAATTATAACTCCTGGCTAAGCGATACCTTGCGGGAGGCCGTCGCGCCGCGCGACATACTTGCCATTCGCCTCCTCACCTTATCGCCGATCGACCATCGACTTAGGTGCACCTTGAAAAGCCTTCAAGAGCAGCTTCAAGGTCGACTGCACAATGGAGGATCCCGCGCCTACGTCGCCCAAACGGCATTTGGATGAAAGGTCCCCAAACAGGGTCCCCACGTCGCCGCGTCGCAGCGATCATCACAACAGATCACACGACAAACCATTGGCTTCTCGAGGCCGCCCAGCCACGACCATGAGGACGGAAGAGGAAAAGCAAGCAGCTGCAAAGGCAGAATATGAGAAGCTGTTGAATGTGAGGTCTGGAGGCACTTACATTCCTCCGGCGCGTTTAAGAGCTTTGCAGTCGCAGATCACCGACAAGTCGAGCAAGGAATACCAGCGCATGGCTTGGGAAGCCCTCAAAAAATCCATTAATGGTCTCATCAACAAGGTCAACGTCTCGAATATCAAGTTTATTGTACCGGAGCTCTTCGGCGAGAACCTCGTGAGAGGGCGTGGATTGTTCTGCCGGAGCATAATGAAGGCGCAGGCTGCCAGTTTGCCATTCACTCCTATATACGCAGCTATGGCAGCTATCGTCAACACGAAATTGCCGCAAGTAGGCGAACTCCTTCTTACAAGACTTATTATACAGTTCAGGAAAGCCTTCAAACGAAACGACAAGGCTGTCTGCCTCTCTTCGTCCACCTTCATCGCGCACCTTTGCAACCAACAGGTAGCGCACGAAATGATTGCGGCCCAGATCCTTCTATTATTACTACACAAACCTACGGATGATAGCGTTGAAATTGCTGTTGGCCTCACCCGCGAGGTCGGTCAGCACTTGGAGGAGATGAGCGGGCCCATTGCTTTGGCTGTTTTCGACCAGTTCCGAAGCATTCTCCACGAGGCAGATATCGATAAACGAGTCCAGTATATGATTGAGGTGTTATTTCAAGTCAGAAAGGACAAATACAAGGACAACCAGGCTATTAAGGAGGAACTCGATTTGGTGGAGGAGGAAGATCAAATTACACACCGTACTAGCTTGGATGATGAGCTGGATGTCCAGGATGGCTTGAATATTTTTAAGTTTGATCCGGAGTGGGAAGAGCATGAGGAGGCGTATCAGCGTCTCAAGGCGGAAATTCTTGGGGAAGGCAGTGACGAGGAGGACGAGGACGAGGACGAGAGTGATGAAAGCGAGGACGACGAAGAAAAGCAAGAGGAGAAGGCCCTGGAGATCAAGGATGCCAGCAATGCTGACCTGGTGAATCTGAGGAGGACTATATACCTGACGATCATGTCTAGTATCGACCCAGAGGAGTGCTGCCACAAACTGATGAAAGTCTCCCTGCCTCCTGGGCAGGAACCAGAGCTCCCCTCTATGATCGTTGAGTGTTGTTCGCAAGAACGGACATACCAAAAGTTCTATGGGCTGATTGGCGAGCGATTTGCTAAGATCAATCGCCTCTGGACCGACCTCTTCGAACAGTCGTTTGCTAAGTACTACGATACGATTCATCGCTATGAGACCAACCGACTGAGGAATATTGCCCGCTTCTTCGGCCACCTTCTCAGCTCAGATGCGCTTGGTTGGCACGTCCTTACTGTCATTCACTTGAACGAGGAGGAGACCACGTCAAGTAGCCGTATCTTCATTAAGATCCTGTTTCAAGATCTTGCGGAGGCAATGGGCATGAAGAAGCTACAGGCGCGCCTGAAGGACGACGCATACCAGGCGAACTTCACAGGCCTATTCCCACGCGACAACCCGCGCAACACTAGGTTCTCGATCAACTACTTTACCAGCATCGGCATGGGAGCAGTTACGGAGGACATGCGCGAGTACCTACAAAACATGCCCAAGCCAGCGCTGCCTGCCCTCCCCGCCGCTGCGGCGCAATCGGAGTCGGGCAGCTCCGTATCGAGCTACTCATCTTATACGGGCTCCTCGTATTCTCGCTCTCGATCGCGGTCCCGTTCGCGGTCTCGTTCGCACTCTCGGGCTCAGCCACTCACACGCGGACGCTCGCGTTCACGTTCGCGATCCTACTCAAGCTCTCGTTCTCGCTCTCGCTCCATATCTCGTTCCCGCTCTCGTGGCCGCTCATACTCACGCCCACAATCGCGTTCTAGGTCGCGGCGCCGCTCCTACTCACGCTCCCGCTCCAGATCGCTCTCTCGGTCACCAGCCCGAGGAGCAGCCCGCCGGGTTTCGCGTGGCCGTTCGCGCAGTGCCAGTCCTCGCAGGCGGTCCGGAGGCGCGAAGAGGGGACGAAGCATTAGCCGCTCGCGCTCTGACTCCCGGTCGCTGTCCCCCTCAGCAGATCGTTCGCTGAGCCCAGTGCGCCGACGAGGACCGAGGTCCGCGTCGCCTCCAGTGAAGAGACGACGCGCGTATAGTGATTCGAGGTCGCCGTCACCACCGCCCTCGAAGAGGGGCCGGAGGTATAGCTAGATGAAGGTTTTTATGTGTTATAGTACAAGGTGCAGAGCGGATAATTTGTTTCGAGTAGACCGGAGACGGGCGGACACAGGGAAGGGGAGGGAAGCACATGAAAGAACAGACGGGGCTGGCTTAATCAATTCTATTATATCCCAACCCAACTCTTATTGCTACTATTATCGCTATTGCAGGCCAAGCACCATGCACAATCACATCGTGAACAATTTGGCTCGAATGAGAGCGCAATTACATGCCTGGAAATTTATTGGGCTCGGGTCGTGTTGTCAGACGCCTAAACATCTTACACGAAGCCCAAACAATCTCACTTCCACGAAGTACAGAGTAAGCGCAAGCCATGTCACCTCCGTCTCCGTTTCTGCATAAAACCCCCGAGAGCTCGCAATAATGCTGACTGAACATCTCTGTATCCCGCGGATGAAGACCTGCAACCCGACGACATAGCATGCGTGTACGTACACAAGTATCCACACGATGTCCCCAGTCGCGATTAATCATCAGTCCCCAACGCAGCCCTACTGTACTCTTACGCACTTACGCACGTAGCGCGGTGCACGAACGGGACTTCGGACTGGATATGGATATGGAAGCACACCCCCAGGGAAGAGAAGGAAGTGCGGCGACCACTCAGGAGGGAGTAAGGCGTTACTTCGGTATTTATTGATTGATTATGCTTATGGGGCACACTGGGGCACGCAGCTATACTTGGAGAGAGTCGGCATGTATGGAGCGGAGACACGAGCAGAGTGGCGTGGCAAGAGTGGTATACTACTATAGTAGGGAATAAGCACGTACGCACGGTACTCAGTACACGGGCATGGAACATTACTGCATACTCCGTCGTACTACGGACACATGGGATCATCGGATATTGTTCCCCCAGAATCCACAACGTGGGTTGTCAGAATTAGCGCCACAATTTGTCATCTTCATTAACCAACGGTGGCTCACAGTGGCTTGAGACGACATTTACATAAACTGACAAAGCGTTACGCTCACGCCGTGCTTGCTGTCGACACCCCCGATGGTGCTTCGTTGAAAGATAATAGCTTGGCCGTCTCTGGCCCGCTAACTCCGCGGAAGAGCCGGCATGAAGCCACGGCAGACAACGCATATGGCTATCTTGGAAGTGGCTTGAGATAGCTTCAACTACGCTTGGAACCATCAGTCGGAGCTGTCGGGGGTGTGCGAATAGAATACCACCTGTCGACCATTCATTGCACACCCTCCCCCGGCAACGCGATTACTCCTCGGCTGCTCCTCGCGTTCCATGCATACATCAGGGTCTTGGCGTTTATATGAGCGAACCATTTGGTCCTCCATCTGTCAGGAGTTTCGGAGTTGAGTTGTATCCCCGAAATCTCACTCTCCACTCCACTGTATGTACTCTACTGTGGGTGAAAAGAGCTCTCGTTATTAGCATAACGCCTTATGTGTAGGTGGCGCACCTCCTCAAAATCATCAAATAATCAAGTCGATCATACTCTGAAAGTAGTGGGAAGAGTGTCTCCCTACATACAGCCTCGTTATTTCTCATCCTCGCACCTCCTCCCCTGCTTTTAATGCTTATTTCATTATTATTTTGGTCGCCCGCACGCCTCGTGCTGTATCCCATTACCTCAGCCGTTGCTACGACGCCCGCTGCGTTGCATTCCCACTAATCACAAGCCCCGTCCTTCATTCACCGCGTTCCCGTTGCAACTACTCTACTCTATTCTACCCTACTCCAAGCAGCCCCCGGTGATGGAGGTGTGATAGACACCTGCAACAAACCCCAATGAGGTGCCCACCGGTCATTGCATCGTCTAGCGTCAAATCATACCCCGAATGGGATATACCTCAGACAAGTGTGAACCCCGAAAACCCCAAAGTCGCCGATATAATGTTGGAATATTGCTAACCTGTCGCCGCCAGTTCGCCTGACGAGCTCTCTGAGCTCTTTCCCAAACCAATGCTCCGCCGCAGGGCTGAGCTTACTCGACGACCTACTACAGACCACAAGCTCGGCCCCATCCGGGTAGCTTGGGGGGGGAAGGCTTGGTCATGGACGCGCCTGGATGGGACTCACTGAGACCAACTTCGAACATACCTGCGAAACGACCATGGGAAAGGGGAGACGCCTCCCCTGGTTCCCTCAGTGCCGGCCCACTATCTGGGGAAAGCCAGCCGCATTCGCACTTCCGCCATCTCAGTGGACCGACACATACTGCACGAAGGGCGTCTGATACAGCTGCCCAACAGATTGGATGGGATACAAGCGCACAGACACAGGGTTGGCCTGCGAAGCCAGAGCCGGCGCGATATGGAACTGGCTTCGACGATAGCTATGGGGCTGAGCGACGGCAGCCTGTCGACTCTCGCGATGCGCCGCGAGGCAGAACCGACCACAGTTCGGCTCCATTCCCTTCGTCACAGCCTTCCTGGACAAAATATCGTCGCGAGAGTAGTGGCTCGAGCTTCCAGACAAACTTTGATCCACCGTCTTCTAATGGTAAGTTGAAAAGTAAAGAGTGTTGAGTTGCGAATGCTGAACGGTTGGAATAGAAATGCTGTACCAGGGAAGTCAAGAGACAAGGAGGTCGTCATATACGCTTGGTACGGATGAGTTGGGGGCCGCGGATCCCCGCCGTGGGTCGTCGTCGGCAAAGGTCTCACTTTTTGAACAAAACTGCGAGAAGTGCAATGTGTTCAGACCTCAAATAAAGGAATTCATTTCCATGATACAAAAATTTGAGACATCACTTGGACCATTCGGACCGTACCAGGAAATCCATGAAAATGTGAGTAGCTTCCAATGTTGGAGCTGGCATGGCAGATATCACGTTGTTAGAAGTTTCTAACATTTCTTAGTGCCTTCGACAAGGGATGTCACACGAGGAAGTTCCGAATTTCCCTGAAATACATCGGATACTTGGCCTACTAAATGAGGTGAACGACCTTGCCAAAAATGTGGTCCAGCTTGGGCCGGTCTATTTGGTAAAAGTTAAGGAAGGGCATCAGCATAAACCGTTAGAAACCATTAAGCTCGAACACCCTCCACCGACCTTGGAACGATATTTCTCGTCGGAATCTGATGATGCCTCGAAAAGACGCCGGTTAGACCCGCGAGGAATGGAGCGCCAGTCTGGACACCAAGGGCGCCCTGGGGATGCGCGCCGACACTCGTCGGCGAGCCCGTCTACGAGCGATAGATTGCCGCCGATATACTACGGTTCAACATCTAACATGACGCCTGAATCCTCGGGCTTCAAGCTCCCCTCGATGAATCCGCCACCGACCCCTGGAAGACACATTACATCGCCACAGAGGCCGCAAAATTCACCACCATATAATGTGTCATCACCAGACTCATCAGCCTTTGCGCCGTCCTCTTCGGCAAATAAACCCCCCCAGCCATTATCCCCCTCACTTTCATCATTCAGCTCAGGAGCTGTAGGCGGCGCAGTTCCTCCGGCGGTAGCCACTCACACTGCGACCCTTCAGCACGAAGTTTCCGTCAAGGCCTACGCCCTCCAGACACTCCAACAAGAGCACGACAAGTTGCTCGCCGCATTATCACGATCGCAAACCCGTTCACGCGCACTCGAAGAGAAGCAGGTCGTAGCCGACAACGAAGTCAATGTCCTGTCTGAAGACAGGAATAGGCTGATGGATCGGATTGCCGAGCTCGAAAAGGAGGTCTCGGAGGTCAGTGAGGCGAGAGACGAGTACCGCAATGCGGGCGTCAAGGAGGGCAAACAGTATGTAGAGATTGTGAGAATGGCGAGCCGACTAGAACTCCTGGCAGCTGAGGAACGGAAAGTGATGGCGGCGGACCTGGCGGAGAAAGACAGACAACTACAGCAAAGGGCGGAGTTGGAGACGGCAGCCGGCGGGTCCGTGGCGCAACCACCTGTTTCAAGGCACTCGGATGAGGCGTTCCTGCAGCTCAGTGCTAAATGCGCCAAGTACGAGGCTGCGCTGAAGGATATTAGACGGAAGAGGCGGCGGATGGATGATATTGTCGCCGAGCTGGGGTCGGCTGGTTCTGACATCTCCCAGTCTTTGAGCGGCGTCCTGGATGATGAGTTGGAGGAAAGTATATAGTAGATGTGGTGATACATAACGTTATATCAACGATGGCAGGGCGCGTAGTACGCTTGGATTATGGGCGGGTTGGCAAGGCGAAGTGATGAGATTTGATACCATACCTCACTTCCATCTATAACAGATTATCTGTGTATGTTGATAGCCTAACTGCAAGGCAAGGGTAGCTTGACCCTCGAGTATATGTAAATACAATTACACGAACGCTCAAACACGCTCAAGATGCGCCAGTGATCAAACACAAAACTGTCGCAATCCATATGCCCTGCTTTCATTGTTGTATCCGTTCATGTCCTTCGGTAGCAACGTCCAATATCTGCTCTCTCATCCCCTCCACAATCCTAACCTCCACTCCCGCATCCTCCAGCTTCCACCTCCCCCGATTTTGCCCAATAAACGCCTCCGGCTCCAAAACCCCAGCATAAACCACCTTAATCGCGCCACCGAGCCCCAGTATCCTATCCACACACGTCCTATTCCCACTCAGCCGCTCATCGCACGGCTCCATCGTCGTATACAGCACCGTATTCCGCGGCAGCACCTCACCTATTTCATCCTCGGGGAGGTTGTGCTGTTTCGCCACTTTCATGAAGCAGCACTGCTCGGCGTGGGTGTTACCTGGCAGCTCACCTGTGTAGCCGGTGGCTAATATGGTGTTTGAGTCGGCGTCGAGGAGGACGGCTCCGACGCGGAAGTTTGTCGGTTTGGGGGTTGAGAGGCGGGCTTTTTGGAGCGCGAGCGTCATGTAGCCTGCGTGGTACCCTGGTGAGATGAGGGTTTTTCGTGGGGCGGAGTCCATTAGGAGAGGCCGACGGAGGTTAATCCGGCTTTGAGATTACTGGCGACGATGTAATGACTGTGCAGATATCTGGCTAAGAAATAAGAGCTTCCCAATGCCACCGTTGGGCGCGTTGTTGTTAGAGTCTCAGGGTCCAGCGGCGCGGGTGTGCCAATGCTGCCAATATTTTACTCCGGTAATTCGCCGACGAAGCCGCTCGAATAAATTACCCAACGTCACGACCCGCCCAACTTCTTCTACTTTCTACTACCCATAAAAATATTATTTCAATACCCATAGGCCCATAATGGCTACTCACGCGCTTCCCAAGTACCTGACGGGCGATACGGCGGCGATCAATGAGTTCATAGATAAGTTTGACGTGGGTCTCTGGCGCATGGCGGGGTATGAGGGGTAATTTATGCTGATTACGGCAATAGGTGTTTCTGTTCGATTGCGATGGTATTTGAATCAGCGCGAATACTGGGTTACTACAGTTATTGACGGATTTCAGGAGTTTTATGGTCGGGAGACCATGTCTTTGAGGGCGTCGTGGATACGTTGGAGTTGTTGAGGTCGCGGGGTATGTTGCAGTCCATCCACCACCGCCTCAACCATATACCATCAGGGCTGACAGAAGCATCAGGCAAGCAGACAATCTTCGTCACGAACAACTCTACAAAGTCTCGCAGTGACTACCTCAAAAAGCTCACCGCAATGGGCATCCCCAGCAACGTCGACGAGATCTTCGCCTCCGCCTACTCCTCCGCCATCTACATCTCGAAAATCATGAACCTCCCCGCCCCCAAGAACAAAGTCTTCGTCCTCGGCGAAGCAGGCATCGAAACCGAGCTCCGCGAGTGCGGTGTCCCCTTCATTGGCGGCACCGACCCCGCCTACCGCCGCGACATCACCCCGGCCGACTACACGGCCATGGCAGACGGCTCCCTCCTCGACGACGACGTGGCCATCGTCCTCGCCGGCCTCGACTTCCACATCAACTACCTCAAGCTCGCCGTCGCATACCAATACCTCCGACGCGGTGCCAAGTTCCTAGCCACAAACACCGACAGCACGCTGCCCAGCAACCACACCTTCTTCCCCGGTGCGGGCTCGATCAGCATCCCCCTCGTCAACATGACCGGGCAACAACCGATAGCGCTAGGCAAGCCGAGCCAGGCCATGATGGATAGCATAGAGGGGAAGTTTCAGTTTGACCGCTCCAAGGCCTGCATGGTAGGCGATAGACTCAACACCGATATCAAGTTTGGTATTGAGGGACGACTCGGCGGCACGCTGGCGGTGCTAACGGGCGTGAGTAAGCGCGAGGAATGGGAGGTGCAGGGCGCAGAGACGGTACCAGCATACTATGTGGATAAACTCAGTGATATCAAGGTATAGAGCGGGTTTCGGGGGACCCGAGAATCGTCATGATTAGAATTTTGCTATATAGATCATTATCTAAACCTCTTTAGAGTATACAGACCAGGTTAACTGGGTTCATTTGCTAGGGAAGCTCCACGCGACCCCCCCCATTGTTACACCGGGTGAACCTGACTTGTGGCTTTACCGTCTTAGTTCAGTACTATTGTGGCTGGTGCCAACTTATTAAGAGGGGTATTTGACGTCATGAAGCTGGTCCGTCTCGCAACTTTTTATGAGGGAACGCCACAGTTATAAGGTGGCGGCCCATATGCATTTTCACAGTTCCTCTTCTTGCAATTAAAGCAGAGTTGGAGTTTATACTCCTATCTTCTTGTTTAGGGGACTATTCCCTTGCGTCCCAGGCGCTACAAGCCCGCCCAAGCCTGAACCAAGAGAACCCAAGAACACCCAAGAAATTCAAGCAAACTGTCAATCCCCCCCCAAG
>JPJW01002123.1:0-15753 GCA_000750755.1 Pseudogymnoascus sp. VKM F-4513 (FW-928)
CCCCCCCCCACCCCCCAACTCTCTCTATGTATATGTCAATATTGCATACTGCACTCTGCGGCTAAGTGGACTATATACATAATGCTAATGGTATCTTCAGCGCGAATCGGCTTTATGTACAGAGAGGTGTGGCCAAGGCTTTCACTGAGAAATTGGTGGAAGCTGTAAAAGCGCTTAAGGTGGGACCGGGTTTGGATTCAGCTACAACGCAAGGCCCATTAGTAAACAAAAGTGCTGTTGAGAAGGTCAAGGAACACGTGGAGGATGCAGTCTCCAAGGGCGCGAGTATTGAGGTTGGCGGCCAGTCATCTCTGTCCTCCGGGTTCTTCTACGATCCCACTGTGCTCTCCGGAGCGACCCCAGATATGATGGTCAGCCGAGAGGAAACGTTCGGCCCGCTCGCTCCAATATTTCAATTTGAGACCGAGAAAGAGGTCTTGCAACTCGCAAATGACAGCGAATTTGGGTTGGCTGGATATTTTTTTTCTCAGGACATCGCGCGAGCAATGCGAGTAGCACAGAAGTTGGAAGTTGGAATGGTAGGCGTGAATACTGGAAAGATTAGCGCGGCCGAGGCGCCCTTTGGAGGTATTAAGGAGAGCGGCTACGGCAAGGAGGGCAGCCTCTATGGTCTTGCAGAGTACCAAAATATCAAGAGCATCACTATTGGCAACCAAAATGCTGGGCTCTGAATGGAACAAGGATATAAATAGCAATTTTAGTATAGTTATAACTTTTGCTATCTTCTTGCATGTTAGTCATTTCATTCGTAGAGTTCTCGACAGGCGATTGAACGAATATAGGCACCAGTGATAGAAATCAAGTTTTCACTACAGAGTATCCCCGCCCCATTAATCCACCATGTGTCATTGCCAATAGAGGTTACAGGAGACAGTGCTATGCAGGAATCTAGGCAGGACGGAGATCCATAGCCAAGCTCGGATTATGGTTTCCGCCATTCGGGAGCGGGAGACATAATCATCTTCTGACGCCGCGCTCGGAAAAAATTACTTCTTAAAAGGTTGTTAGACTAGATGTTGATTTTCATTTTATAGACTTTCACACTTTGAAACGACAGCAATTTCACGCACAGGCCTCATTATGTCGTCAAGGCAGAACGGTGTTCGCACGCACAAGATTGCTTCTATCCCAGGGGACGGTATAGGGGTAGAAGTGATAGAACAGACGATCAAGGTTCTCCGAACCATTGAGGCGCTGTTCAGCTCATTCACTTTAGAAATCGACACTCTGGACTGGAGCTCAAAGCGATACCTAGAACAAGGCGAATACATTCCCACGGGTGGCTGGCAGAGATTAAGTCTCAACGATGTCATCTTATTTGGTGCTGTTGGATCACCTGGTATGTGCTCGGCCAAGGAGAGGGAGGCTATTTTCAATTCAGAGGCCACATACCTAACAATGTTTCCCATCTTAGATGTGCCCGATGACATATCCCTGTGGAACCTGATTCTGCCGCTACGAAAGAAGGTGATAACTCCTAAAGCAATTTATATCAGACTATCAGCTGACAGCAGCTCAGTTGAATCAATACATCAACCTTCGTCCAATCCGGATTTTGCCTGGGATTTCAGCTCCGCTAAGGGGCTGCACAGATAGCGACCTAGACTGGATCATTGTCCGGGAGAATAGCGAAGGTGAATACGCAGGCCAGGGTGGCATTACGCACGATGGTACCCAGAACGCCATTGCCAACGAAGTTGCCGTCTTCACCAGGGCCGGTATCGAACGCACCATGCACTTCGCATTTAAAGTCGCTCGAGACAGGCCTCGAAAGAAGCTAACGATGGTAACTAAGAGCAACGCCCAGAGATACGGAATGGTCTTGTGGGATAAGGTCTTCTATGAGGTTGCAAAGGAGTACCCGGACGTAGAGACAGACAAGATGCTTGTAGATGCAATGACAGTGCGGATGGTGCTGAAGCCCAAGTCGCTCGACACCATTGTAGCTACCAACCTCCACGGAGACATTCTGTCGGATTTGGCCGCCGCGCTGGCTGGTAGCATTGGGGTTGCTGCTTCGAGTAGTTTAGACCCAACGAGACAGAATCCCAGCTTGTTCGAGCCGATCCATGGGAGTGCGCCAGATATAGCAGGTCAGGGTATTGCTAATCCCATCGGGGCGTTTTGGAGCGCTGCCGAAATGCTCCGCTGGCTTGGAGAAGGCGCGGCGGCGGACCTCTTGATGAAGGCCATTGAGACGGTTACAGCCTCTGGTGCTAAGACAAAGGATTTGGGGGGTGCATATGATCTCGCTCAAGTCACTGAAGCAGTCATTATGGAGATAAAGAGGTCATTTAGCAATGCCGGCAAAATTGTGTCTAAAATCTAATCTAAGAGTTTGGTTAAATTATTACATTACAATTAATATTCCCTATCATTATTACTCCTTCTGACAGTGTACTCGGGGGGTGGTTCGCTAGGGGTATATTATTGCAGCTGTTTTGATATTCCATTCTTCTTCTTAATTTCTTAACTGTATGGCATTATCTCTAACCGGAAAATTGATTGGCTACAAAGTGCAAAATTCAGGATTGGCTAACTTAGTGAAACTAATAACAACATTGCACCATCAGAGCTCAAACCACACTATTCTGTGGCCGTCGGTACCGTAAGTGCTAGCTAGTCCCCGATGCCTACAGTACCGGGTAAGTTTACCCGTGTTAACATATCGTTTAGGTCTATCCTCTTAATAAGCCTAGACCATTTACCCGTGGGCAATCACCTCGGAGGGAATATCCGTTAATGTGTAGATGCATGAACGGCGGCCCTTCGCGGAAACTGAATTCCGGCAGCATTTCATGAAGGACTAGGTATAGGTAGTAATAATATGAACACGGCCGTAACGCACTTATGAGCAACACTACACCTTGTACCTACATCGCAAATATGGCATCCTCATACTTCAAACTGAACACAGGAGCCAACATCCCTGCCCTAGGCCTCGGCACCTGGCAATCTGGACCAGGCGAGGTCAAAAATGCCGTGTCGTACGCGCTCCGTACCGGCTACAAGCTCATCGACTGTGCTTTCTGTTACGGCAATGAATCTGAGGTTGGGGAAGGTATCAAGGAGGCCTTGGACTCAGGTGCCGTGAAGAGAGAAGATTTCTTCGTCACTAGCAAAATGTGGTGTACTTTCTCATCTAGGGTCGAGGAGAACCTCGACATGAGCTTGAAGGATTTAGCGCTCGACTATGTTGATCTATATCTCATCCATTGGCCAGTGGCCATGAATCCTAACGGTATGGATGTACGGCCCAGTTATATGTCCATTAAGGCTGACACGAGAACTTGGCTGTTGTAGGCAACGATATCAAGTTTCCCACACATCCAGATGGCTCCCGTGATCTTGATCTATCATGGTCACACGTCGAGACCTGGAAGCAGATGGAGAACCTAGTTAGAACTGGAAAGGCGAAGGCGATAGGGGTGTGCAACTACAGTGTCAAGTATCTGGAGGAGTTGATCTCCCATGCCACCATCATCCCTGCAGTTAATCAGATTGAGAATCACCCCTACCTACCTCAAACCGAGGTAGTGTCGTTCTGCAATTCTAGAGGCATCCAAATCATGGCATACTCTCCTCTCGGGAGCGCTGGATCCCCTCTGATGAATGAGTCACTTGTGCAAGCTATTGCTGCGAAGCATAGACTATCCCCCGCCACTGTTCTCCTCAGCTATCATAGTTTGTCCTCTCCTGCTCCCATCGTCTTATATTTAATGCTGACACATGATTCTTAGACAAACGCGGGAGCACTGTAATCGCTAAGTCTGTGCAGACGAGTCGGATTGACCAGAATAATAAAATCGTTGACCTAGATGCTGAAGACATGGAAGCTCTAGAAAACGTCTACAAGTCAGCTGGGATCAGGAGATATGTGTACCCGGCGTTCAATGTAGACTTTGGATTTCCGGATAAATCTTAGATAGATAGCGTGGTTACATAGTACATAGCTGACTCTGTTAGATGTCCAAATAATGATCAGCAATGAATTTAAATGAGATCTGTTACTGACTGATTCTTAGAGATATGCGTGTATTCCATGATATGAGCTAGTATAAATAAGGACACAGTGTTATAGTGCGTATAGAGAAAATTAGCCCACCAAAAGTTCAACCTTCTTCAGATAACTCAACTCTATCTACTATATATAGCATATAGTTGTTTATGAGCTTAAAGCATACAGCGAGTATCTATCTAGACTTAGCAACTTCATGCATGCTGTATCTGGCCCATAAGGGTCTGCTCAGCCGAAGCGGCTGCGATCCCCATGAAATCCTTCTCTTCCTGCCCGCTGTTATCCCCAAACATGATGTCCATCTGTTCTAGAGTCTTGCCCTTTGTCTCCGGGACGAGAAGCAACGCCCAGATACCGGAAAGTCCACAGAAAAAGGCGAAAAAAATATAGGTCCCGTAACCAATAGTTTCAAGCATAGGAGGGGTGGCGATTCCAACGGTGAAGTTAGAAAGCCAGTTGACGCACATAGAAAGAGCCACTCCCTTCGCGCGCTTAGAGTTTGGGAACACCTCCGGGGGCAGACTCCATCCCAAGGGTGAGTAGGAAACGCCATAAACCATAATGAAGCAGAAAGCCATCGCTACTGCTGCCCAGCCAGCAGCCGGGTTTGCTGACCAGTCCTTAGAGTAGACTCCAGCAATAGCAGCAATAATAACATAGCAGAGGCAGGAGCCAAATCCTCCCACGATGGCAAGTGGCCTTCGTCCCACCTTATCGATGACAACGAAGCAGATTGCGACAGCGACAAGTTGCAATACATTGAAGACTCCCGACAGAGTAAGCGCCATCTCGGGCGACTGCCCTATAGATTCGAAGAGGGTGGGTGCGTAGTAGATGAATGCGTTGATGCCAGAAAACTGCTGGAAGAAGCAGACTCCGCAGCCAACCACAGTTCTGCGCCACATCTTGCGGTGGAAAAGATCAAGCCATGAGAGCACCTCAAGCTTGAAAGGGCCTGCTCCCGGGTGTCTTTGTGCCGAGACCATCTTGTTAAATTCGACCTCTGCGACGATGCCCTTGAACTCTTTTTGGACGCGGCTGTCAGAAGTGGGTAGACGCCGTAGCTTTGCCAGACTAGCCTGGCATTCTTCGTTGCGGCCAACAAGAGCGAGCCATCGGGGTGAGTAAGGGAAGAGATGGATGGCAACACCTAGAAATGTGGCGCTGACCATTTGCAATCCCAGGGGGAGCCTGAACGAAATTTCGCTGCCGATGAACCGTGTACCGTAGGTGATCCAGAACGCAATGACAACACCAGACACAATGGAGATGGATTCAAGCACAAGAAGTGTCCCTCGTAGATTTGGCGGAGAGACCTCAGAGATGTATAGCGGTGCGCCCTGTGTTATATCCCAATTAGCTTTCCGTACAACAGCACACATTTTCAAAACAACAACTTTACAGGGCAGATGTTTACATACCATTGCAAGTGTACCAACTCCAATACCTCCAATAGCTCTTCCAACGACCAGGGCACTGTAGCTCTGAGCCGCAGTCTGGATGATGGCGCCGATATCGAATATAATAACCACAACGGTCAGGGCCCACTTCCGCGAGATCCTGTCAGCCAGGTACGGCATGAAGATACAGCCTAAGAAAGCACCAAGCAGCAGCATCGCCGTCATAAGGCTAGTACCAAAAGCAGTCTTCGTCTGAGGGAAGGCATCCTGGAACTGTTCCATAACGTTGATAATCGAGATGACGCCCTGGTCGTAGCCGAAGGAGAAGCCTCCCAGCGAGGCAAGGAAGGCGGCACCGAAGACATATGAGTTGCCAATCAGCCCACGGATGCCATTTGGCCCGTACGCCAGGTTCTCCGCGAAGATATCATCAGGATCCAGGTCGGTCATGGTCTTGTTCTCGGAGCGTTCCACATGCTCGCTTTGGACCCTCTCTTTAGGCGTCATAGTATCCGAGTCGAGCTTTTGGTCTATGGACATGGCCGACAAAGATTAGATACCTATTTGGCTCCGCTGATAAGATGATGTTTTTGTCATGGATATTTAGAAGTAAGGAGGATGTGGTAGGTAGAAGATGATAAAGCTGTCGTGGCAGATAACCAACTCTTATATCATTTTGAGACTGTGGGGTCCCCATAGTTGGGGAAGGCCGCTTGGATTGAATGAGACTAAAACATATCCCAGTGTCACAAGTTCGGGTATCTCCACAGCGGCGATCTCGGGTCGTAAGGGGCTGACAATGGAAACCAAATTCCGAGATGTGGCCCACCAGATATCGCGCCTATTCGTACCCCAACGCGGGGTGGCCAACATGAACTAGGCCGAACAGGAATCTAGGTGGCCCCGCCTTCCCCGGAATCTGCAACGGCTCCCTATCAAAAGCCGGTACAGACACAAAACTAACTAATCGTCGGGATTAATTCCAAGATTTTGTTCATGTAATTCATAATCATTGCGGCCGTTGCACGAATTGGCAGTGCCTTTTCTAGATTACGCTTCCTCTCCCATATAACAGTAGCTGGAGCTCATAGCCCGGTCCAAATCACACATCCAATTACTAGCCCCCTCTGGCTCGCAGCCTTGACCGCACATGCAAAGCATGTCCCTTGGCCCCTTGTTAGGATCGCATTCTGCCCAAATTCAGAACACCAAGCTCGGGCAGCCAGCTCACACTCGCCTCGTCCCGTGGCGTCGATGATAAGAACTCTCTTATCATCGTGGACGTATCCTGGCAGTTGACTGACACGTAAGATGTGTTTTATCTTAGGTAAGTCCTGCTCAGTCACGGCGTGTGGTCCATCGCCACAACGCGGGGCCGCGAGAAAGGTCGGCTTGGTGTAGAGGGGAAATGTAGCAGGTCTTCCGTTGATAGAGAGCTCGAGAATGGCTCTTTGTTCTATTTCTTCGCTTGATTCGCCCCCATCACCGCTACTGTCTCTATCTTTACCCTTCTCACCATGCACGGCTGGGGATGGATTGTGTGAGGTTTCGCCTATCTTCTCGAGGCGTACTGTGCGAAACTCGACGTCGTCGGGAGATGCGACAGGTCCGAGGGGCACAACCCACTTAGACCGATCCCAGATATTGCGGGCCCTGGCCGTGGCTGATTCGTCACTGCCGCCATAGAATGGGAGGAAGCGACTCCCATCTCCTGGCTGTTGGCTAGGCATGAAACTGCTGAAGGCCACGGTTCTCTCTTTAACGCGCCACCAACCATCCGCAATGCGCTCTTCTCCCAGGCGTACTGGAGCTGGGCATGGCCCAATCCAGCCATTGACTCCACGGATCCCCTTTAATCCTCCTAGGACGCGGCCTAGTGCCGATTTCGCCGGCCAGTACGATCGGTCTCCAACAACTAATCCCGAGGTGTAATATTTAGCATTTGCAAGATTCTGGAGGCTCGGGGTTGCTGCCACCAGCGCCAGCATAATGGTGCAGACAAACGCCCTCCCAGGTAGCATCAATCCGAAGAGCCAGTCCCAAAGATGTGGGCTAATATTTGCACCCGCCCGAAGGCTAGCATACGACTCCTCTGCGCATGGACGCATCTCCTCTATTTTTGGCCACGCTATGGTCTCAGCAAAACGTATTAATCCCTCGACCTGCCTCTCGTGGACAAGGCTGTGAAATTCAAGTTGGTCCGGCTGGCCTTTAGGATCAGGAACTTTCAGACGGACGCCGTCGAGCCATCGCTCTGAGGCCTGCATGGCGGCGACGATGCGGCGACTTACGTTGCCGAACCCGGTATCATCCAACCGCACCATACGAATCCGCAATTCACGTGCCAGCAGCATCTGTAACAGAAAGTCCCCTAGGTCTTGGGACTTGTATAGTGCCATTGTGCAAAGAGACACGTCTTCGAGGGGATCTAGGAAGACGCTGCGGCGATTGAGTATGCTCAGGAGATCTGATACCTGGTCTTGCGGTCTGTCTGACCGAGACAGCTGGGTCCCGGCCTGGCCTATAAGCTCGCCGAGGTCGTCCCCTGCTGAAAGGCCGCTCCAAAACTGATCGCCCTGGCTCTGTGCGCGCTGTAGCCGGCCCATTATAAACTCGAGGGAGTGGTTTGGCAGGTTTCTAGTGGTATTATAAAATTGCTCGGTAGTTGGATTGTTCTTGAGAATCCACTCGTTGAACTCGGCAGTGTAGCCTTCGAGGGTGCAAGTGCTGGGATATTTACCCTGGAAAAGGCGGCTCGACTAATGGCATCTTCAGCGGGGGAGGGGACAGTGTATGGTAACTTTTTCATACCTCGGTGTCTAGCCTAGTGAAATCCGCCTGATCATGTCTTTGCCTGTCGGATGTATACATCAACGCTATTTCCCCGTTTTAATGCGTATTCTATATATGGATTGTTACTAAAGGGGAGGAGTGCCACATACACCACGCTAGATACGAATTCTTGATATACTCCGCATGCTTGTATCCACCTATAGGCTCTTCATCGTGGCTAATGCCATACCAAGAGTACTGGGCAAAGCAATCTCCTCCGCGAATGGCTGTGAGGCTGAATTGCAGCTGTCCCCGCAGTTCGACACGCTTGCTCAGAGAGCTCTCTATCTTCTGAATCTGCCGGGCTAGGCGATGCAGGTTAATGTCGGCTACATTGTCTTCTGTAATCTGTGATGTTGTTGTTTCGGGAATACTCCTAGATTGGTCAGAGAGCTGGGTGATGCGCATGCTTGCTACTTCGGCGAGCTCTTCGCCTCCTCCTAGGTCCGCCACAGCCTCCACGACGGTCTGCAGGCCACTGAGATCCGTCGACTCCTTGATCTCGGCGGCCATAGCTGCTTGTGTGAGTACATTCACATCGGGAAACAGCAGAATCAGGCTGTCATTGAAGCCGCGCAAGTCATCGATGAAACGCCCAAACCGCTTTTTGTCCTTGATTGCCCAACGCGCGGTCATCACTAGCGACGTTCCCTTCTGGACCCGAGGTGCCGATGCATATAGGCGGGAATACGTATTCCGAAAAGTCGTGGAAACAGTATCGCTTCTGGTACCGGCCACGGCGAGCGAAGAGTCGACGGTCGACGTGGGCCCCAGGCCATACCTTCTCGTCAGGGAGCTACTGTCTTCGAACAGCTGCCGCATACAATTCAGGATATCTGAGACTGCTCTGGCAATGCGCGGTTCGCCAAGCCGGGGGTCCACGCCATGTTGCTGCTGCATAGGCCTTGCATGCGATACCTCTCCTGGATTTAGGTTGAGCAGTCCAACTGCGTCTCCCCAGAGAGCCAGGCGCACGCGTTCAATCCCTACCTTTGTAGACAGCACTTCGTAGTCTTTTCCAAGGTTTCTCCCGCTCTCTATGAATTCATACATCTGTAGACAGGTGCGGAAGAGTGTCAGGAGCGACGTCGCTCCGATTGCAATGCCGGCCGGGTCCATGGCTACTAGATTCAGCGTGGGGTCAAATCGATCGAGCTGGATTCATGTCTTCTAATGACCAAATATAAGATAATATTCCATACCTAATATCAGTCAAAAGACAAGCTGCGCCCTTTTTTGCCAAGGAAGGAAGTCAAGTGAAAACAGTTGGAGCGGAGAGATATGAAAGTTATTTCGTTGGAACGCCGACAAGGCTTCAAGGCTAAGCGCGAGGCACAGCCACACACCCTCAAGGCAACTTACCAGCATCATAAATGCGGCGTGGGCTTTACTGCATCGCCTCAGTCGACTTAGTTATAGTTGCCCATCATCTCGGAATTTTGAGAACGTGTCGGCGAGCTGATTGCGGCCCATCTCCAACACTCAATATGCCGATTCCAATGCAAGTCTCTTACCCGCTGGCCCTGCACCTTCGTAGCCCTGTCACCTACAACTTTTTAACAAACGAAACGTGGAAGCCTGGCGAAGTATGTTGTGCTCTGATTCCCCTCATCTAGCATGCGCTGAGTGAACTCTTTTGAGCACAGAAATTCCAAGAGGGTCGCTCTGTAAGTGACTTCATCTTCATCGATGAACAGTCCCAGCGGGCCGATGCGACTTTACTCTTCGCGGATATCCTGCGTGCCGTGTACAACCACCCAGACTGGTCACAGCTATATGCTTTTTTCAGCGCGCGTTATTCCACTGGTCTTTTCTCTTGGAATACTGGCGACCCAAAGGCCCGCACGCTGGATCCCCCTGAAACGATGCGCACCTTCAAGACGCCAACTACAGTCTCATTCATGACGGACCCTAGCTCGGTCAGCATGCCAAAGGATCTTCCTGACCTGTTGGCAAAGGCAGGCAAAACATCGCGTGGATTCCTGGTAGGGCCCGATCCACAGCCATGCGCAATTGGACCAGCCATCAGTGTCGCTTGCGGCCCTGGGAGTTATATAGAACTTGTATACGCGGGCCAGCGGCCGGGTAATTATCCCGAGTTGTCGTGCATCGACGGTGAGTACTACGGATGGCATCAGGGTAAGTATCAGGTGGTAGCAGGGAGCGTCAAGGCAACCAAGAAGGGTGGCCGAGGGCGGTCTTGGGCTGAGTGGGCTGCCCTATGGTCGGTCATCGCCGACTGGATATATGAACATGATAGCACGTCGATTGGGCTACTGTTTTTTGACGACACTCATAGCTTCAAATACGCACTAAGCGCGGAGGAGGAACGTTCATACAGCCCTTTTGGCAAGATACCCCGTAAGTTTCTTAACACCAAAGCCATTGGCGCTGCCGATGCTATCCGTGACGTCTTCTCCGAGCTAGCAAAGTCGCCAGGGCGTTTCCAGGGTATCGAATGGGACTATCTCGAGCTACAGAAGCCGCCCGAGTTTCGGGATGCCTTCTACGCTCGCTTTGGGCGGAAAACCCCTGATCACAGAGCAAACTGCGCTGAGCTAGTCAAACGGATTCCCAAGGATTGGGACTCTCCTTCGTATGAACAAATTGGCCCTATGGCGCTGAAGCCTTGCCCAGATAGCTTTCGCGGAGCTACTTGGGAGGCTTGGCTGTTGTCGATTGAGGGTGGAGATGTGGTCGTCGTGGAAACGGTATTCCAAGTGAGTTAGGATTCGCCGGGATGCTTCGGTTCTCTCTAGCTGACTATATGAAAGGCACTGTGGGCTGTGATATTGCTAACGGAACTTCCGCTAAATATCAAAATTATCGAAAAGGGAGGTAAATTTCCGAGATATCGGGATCCAGAGGATATATATATATAGTGTTCGTTCTGGCTTAACTGCGGATGGGCTAGCTTAACCACGAATACAACATTTAATGTGCTGTAGCTAGTGTGGATATAATACTTTGTTTAAATGCAATTGCTTATATTATATAAATATATTAATGGTACTCTATTATTGCTGATACTTATAACCCATCTGTTGCAGTTCTGAGTAAAATGAATATTGTCACGTGCTGACGCGTCAAACCGACCATCCTCCTCGCGTCACCGCCAACAAGCCTTCAATAACTTCAATGCACAACATCTTTCTATCCTAGCCTTCAACACAAGATTAACCGCCAGGAAACCCGAATATTACTTTTTCGCCATGCCTCCTGACCGCTCTGCCTCAAAAACCAAACCCTTCAAGCCCCAGCGCCCCTCCACCGGCAGCACATCCTCACGCGCCAAACCCGCCCCCGCCCCTTCCTCATCACGCACCACAGCAACAAGCACCGAAACACCCTCCTCACGCCCCAACCCCACGGACAATGATGGCGATGATGCCACCGCGCTCGATGCGCCTACCGAGACTATACCGCCGGCGCTCTTGACGACGCTCCTAACGGAGTTCTTCGCGGATGAGCGCACGAGGATTAGTAGGGGCGCGGATAAGGCGGTTGGCAAGTATATGGAGACTTTTGTGAGGGAAGCGATTGCGAGGGCAGCGTTTGAGAGGGGGGGAGAAGGGAGAGGGGATGGGTTTCTGGAGGTATGTTCAGTGGAGTTGTTGGTGGGGTGGGGATGAGAGGCTAATGCGACATTCACAGGTTGAGGATCTCGAGAAGTTAGCGCCGCAGTTGGTGCTCGATTTTTGAAGAGTTGTCATGATTGAGTGTTGTTATGGGATATTCATCATGAGAGGTTTCGAGGGTTGGTCTACGGCAACGCCTCTGTCGCCAGAAGGTTTTGGCTTCAAGGTTCGTCGATATTGACGAAGTTCGGCACATAAGTACCAGCACGGGCAGATCCTTGTGCTCGGACGGGGGCGAGTTTAAGCACTTATGAAAAGAGCAGCTTTATGGAGACAACGGTCGAGGCAACGACGCTGGACTCGGATGGCAGAGACAGGCGCCAATGCGGGAGACACGAGAAAGGCCCAACGAATTCCGTCACAAGCGCCGTAGAGTACCCCAAATCATACGGAATACATGATCAAGCAAGGATTATGTCCATATGCCACCCTACGATCTGGGCTGAGCAGATGGTCTCGCTCTCGAAATCCCAGAATTCGCGTCACGTGATTGTGGAATTCATGCTTCAATATCCGTACTTGTTTCATTCCGTCACTTTCGGCTATGCAGAAACAATAAGGTTATTCAATCAATTAAGATCCAAATTAAAAACTACCGTTCTAGTCATTGACAAATGGTGCGTGCGTGGTTCCCTTGGCTGGTGGCTTCGTCTGATGCCGGCCAGGCCTGAGCGGCTCAGTGAAACTCGCTTAACCTCAGAACAGCATTCCGCGACCACGACAAAACCCATGCGTGCTTCAGATTTGACCCCCGCAACATCTGGGCGGGCACTTCAAGTTCCGGCGGCCTGTGCTGTCCAAGAAGCATATGGGAGACTCGTACGTTACTTACGAGTAGATTTGAAGCATACGTACTTTATTCGTGTTCTGATTCAGAATTGTGAGAATTGTTTAATGCCATGTTCTGTCTTTGCTCTTCGCGACAGACGACGTACGCCGATGCGTACGCCGTCGACGATGGAGGCTGAAGTGACACAACCCCGTTGACAGGAATAACCTGGCTGCCGCGGTCGAGGCCAAGGCGCACGGCGCTACCCTACCATCCGCCAATGCGCCCCCCCTTCAGCGAGGCCGATGGGACGTCAATACATCTTGGCCATTGTGGCTCCCATATCCGATTGCCTTCACGAAACAGTTTCAATACCATACTAGGTCCCAAGCCACGCCAGCTTTTCTCTTTCTCCCGTCCCACCACTATCCCCCCCCCTGTGGCCCTCAGACACAGGACCAGAAGCCCCAGTCACCCAGGCAATTTCCTGTCTTTCCGTATTTATGCTTTCCTCTTCCCTCTTGTTTCTAAACTTCCCTTTCTTCCTTATCCTGCGTCTTTCTGCTGTTGTTCTCTTCGCTTTCTATTGTCCATTTTCATCTTTCATTCTTCACTTCTACTTGATTAATAGTCCTGCCGGTCAGTTCAAACATAAAGCGCTAGTCGCCTTCAGAAAACCCACATTCTTTCATCTCAACTCTCATCATACCCACGAAACCCGATCAATTCTCACTCAACCAACTTCACCATGCATTTCTCAAAGATCACTCTTGCCGCTGCGGCACTCTACTCCTCTACTGCTTTCGCTCAGGGACAAGTCAAGGTCCACGTGGTTTGGGTTTCCGGCAAGACCAACACGCTCACCTTCTCTCCGAACAACCTCCAGGCTGAGGTCGGCGACATGGTTCAGTTCCAGTTCGGCGTTGGAAACCACACCGTCACCCAGTCCACCTTCGACGCACCATGTCTACCAATGGGAGCTGGCTCAAACACCACCGCTATCAGCACCGGATTTATGCCAGTGGCAGCTGACGCAACGACCGCTCCGCTATACACGATTCCCATCGTCGACAAGACTCCAATCTGGCTGTACTGTGCGCAAGGCAAGCATTGCCAGAACGGAATGGTGATGGTCATCAACGAGAAGTAAGTTCACAATGCCGTTAATCATGCAGAGCATAACCTAACCTCCTTGCAGCACCGCTAAGAACGCTTCCCGCTCTCTCGACGCCTACATCGCTGGCTCTGCGGCTGCACCAGTCTCGCAGGCACCAGTCGCAAACACTGGCAGTGGAACTGGAACCCAGACAAACGTTGGCGCTGGAAACGGATCAGACACCAGCTCTGGATCTGGATCTGGCACTGACTCCGGCTCCGGCTCTACCACTGGTGCTGACTCTACCTCTGGTTCTGGAACCGGTGCCAGCGCTGGATCGGTTGGTGCTGGCTCAGGCGTCAGCAACTCTACCACCATTCCAGGTGGCGGTGCCGGCACTCTCAATGCACCATACTTGGCTGGTCTCGTCGCTCTCGGTGCTGCTATGTTGCTGTAGACTAGTGGGTCTGTGCCGGGGATTTTGGAGTGAGAAAACAACTTGTATGACAATTAGAGGGGGAAAGGGAAATGCCATTGGAAGAGGCGTGCAATAATTTTGAGTCTTTTTTCTACACTCGTATACCGCGGCTATCGCGATGGAGTATTTGATTTTGAGTTTTGAAGAATTGAATGTGGACATTCTATATTTTTACTTTAAAAGTTTTTAAAATATACCGCCTGTGAATTAAAACCGTATATATTTTGCTTAACATCAACAACTATCAACTCATAAGACCATACAATAAAATACACTATACACCTATCTTGTAACAATTACAGTCTCAAACCGTATATTATCAAGTAAATTTCAGGTCAGTTTTACAACTTGGATTGATTTATGCCGAATAGGTAAATATAAAGTCACGTGACAACCCAGAGCAATGCGCCAAAAGGAGGTTAGCCGTGCTGACACAACCATCGAAGGAGTGATCTGGGATTGAGAAGCAACACCCAATCCACTCCCTATCAACTCTAATTTCTAATCAACGCTTGCTCAGAGAAAAGGCAGCATTCTACTACTTGATAACGACTTGGCCAGAAGAGAAAGAGACAAACACGTCGTCACGTGTAATCGACGTCACGCGTGGAACTGTTGACGATCGTCCTCCCCCGTCTCAATTGTTAGAAAGCGCCATCCGCAGCAATGGACAGCTCAATGGGAAACGGGCACTCAGCGCCGGGTATCGTGAGAGATCCGGCGACGATAAGGGGCCCTGATATCCCGCATGTTTTGCCGCACGAGAAGGTGTTTCCAATTCAGATCGGGAGCAAGCTGTTTAGGTTGAGTGGGGCCAGTATCAGTTCTGATGGTATGCAATTTATTATTTCTCTTTCTGTTCTATCAAGTTCTGTGCGTTTTATTTGCATTGGCAAAGGGTGAGGCGGTGGAGATGGATGTCTGGACGCGTCAAGCGCGGCTTCACTCTCCATCGAATTGGTAATTATATTCGTTTGAATATTGTGCCATTGGTTATATGACCACTTTCCTCTCAACGTGCGAATATTCCGTTCTGCAAGCTTTGCACTGTTTTTGTTTCAAGATATTTTTGTCACCCAATTTTCCGAGGCGTTTAGATCATCAGCTGAGAAACCTAGAGCACCCTCATATTTCTCGGAGTATTTCAAGTGTCAGATAGCCCAAGCCGAGACCCGCAGGGTAAATGGCGAACCAGACCAAGGCATTAAGACCTTATACATTGATCGAGACCCGACGATATTCTCCGACATATCACGGCATCTCCAGGGCTACCACATCCAACCCCGAGATGGATCTCACTTCGTCAAGCTATTCGCCGACGCCCAATTCTACCAACGTAAGTGAACACAACTCACCACCTCATCATCAGCACATACTAAACCCACGGCCAGTACCAAGGCTGGTAAGCCAGCTCTTCGAAGACAGCATCTACATCTCCATCGGCGGGCGCGAATTCCGGGTCCAAAAAGACCTCTTCACCGCCCCCGGCGACACACCTAAC